>OU343221.1:233374538-233453259 GCA_910596185.1 Chrysanthemum makinoi
GGTAGCCTTAAAATCATCCTTAAATGCTCTTACATGCTCCCTACGCTCTTGGAGGTAGATCAATATATGCGTCAATGAACACAATAACAAACTTGTCCATCACGACACAAACTCTATTCATGAGATCCATGAATACGCCCGTAGCATTAGTCAATCAAACGGCATCACTTGAAACTTCGTAATGACCGTAACGTGTTCTAAGCATTTGAATATCCTCTTCCCAATTTCAAGCGATGATAACTGTCGAAGATCAATCTTGGAATAAATACTAGAACCTTGCCAGCTGATCAAACAAGTCATCAATTACAGGGGAGTGGGTAGCGATTCTTCACCGTTAACTTGTTCAATTCTCGATAATCTATGCACATTCGGAAGGATCCATCCTTCTTTTTCACAAACAAGACCAGGTGCTCCCAGAACTTCGGCCTAATGAATCCTTTGTCTAGAAGCTCTTGCAATTGATTAGACAACTCTTGCAGTTCGGATGGTGCTAGGCGGTGCGGTGCTGGCGCATGTCGGTGCAGCTCAGGGCACTAAGTCAATATGAAATTCTACTTGGCGTGCGGTGGAAGTCGGTAAATCCTGGGAAAAACTTGAGAAAATTCACGGACAATAGGAACATCTTCAAGTAAGCTTCTCCTCCGACTTTTTCACCGGTTACATGGGCTAGAAAGCAAGACAACCTTTCTTAATGTACTTCTCCGTTTTGATGCTCGATATGATACTAATTCTAGTTCCACCCGTTCCCCGAATAATCAAAGTTTAGCGTTGTAGGGAAGATGAACAACTTTCTCATCACAAATGATCTTTGCGCGATGCTTAGATAACCAGTCCATGCCGATGACGACGTCAAAACTACCAAGTTCTACGGGCATGAGGTCTATGTTGAAGGGATGATTAAGAAAATTGAATGTGCAACTGCGGACAATGGTGTTTGTGTTAACTACGCTACCATTAGCTAATTCGGCGTTGTATGATATATGTCTAATGTAGTTGGTTTAATGGTGAGCAAAGGTGCAAATGCATTGGACACAAAACTTTTATCGGCACCCGAATCAAAATAAGCTGAAGCGTAGCGATTATTGAGGAAGAAGCATTACCCGTAATGACATTGGTCCTCCCTATCTTCTCCGCCTCGATGGCGTAAACCCTTCCTCGTGCCAAACCTCCTTGATTGGTTTGCTTGATTCTCTCCTTTCTTACAATCCCTCTTGTAGTGTCAGTTTCCCCTTAACAAAACATGTAACTTGTGGCCACTTGCAATCCCTCGTACGGTGACCAACTTTCTTGCAATTCTCACCGGATCGGGACATCGACCGGTTGTGATGACTAAAACACTTATTACGCCGGCAAAACCCCCGTATATCCTTTTCCTTCCTTCGGACCCGCAACATAAGCCTTAGCAACCTCTTGCCTCTTGGGTGGTTGTTGAGTAGCATTCCTACCCCTGTTGTTGTCCCACTTGCGTTTGTTATTGTTGCCATTGTTGTTGTAATTGCCTCGATTATTGTTGTTGAAACGGTTGTTGGGGTTGTTGTTGTTTCGGTTGGTGGTGGTGTACTTGCCTCGCTTCACCACTTGTGCCATCAATTTCACGAGTCACTCGAATAGCTTCCTCGATTGTTTGTGGATCAAGCGAAGTCACATCTCCTTGAACAACGAGTCCCAGATGAAAGCCTCTAGCAACTTCTCGTTATCCGGTGCCACCGGCGGGGCCGCGCGCGTGGCTATTCTGGAATCTCCGAGATGTAGTGTCGATATCATAACCAATAGTGACCAATTCATAGAACTCAGTCTCCAACTTTTTGATTTCCGTTCGAGGACAAAACTTCTTAGTCACCAAGCCCTTAAATTCCTCCCAAGTAAGCTTAAATGCATTCTCCATCCCAATCGGTTGAGCGTATGAATTCCACCATGACAGCGCTCCATCCCGGTAGTAACTTTCGTAATAGCATACCTTACTATCATCCGGACGATTACAAAGCAAAAACCGATTCCAATTTTTCAAACCACCGAACCATGGCTGTGGCACCCTCAGTACCTCTAAACTTAGTGGGTTCACCACTCTTGAAATCCTTATGCGAACATTTCTTAACGGATCCTCCGGCATTACCTGATGGCGGTAGCTAGCCTAAGCGGCTTCGGCGAACTTGTTTTCCCCTTTCGACTCTTAGAGCATTAGCAATGCTATCATTCACCAATTTTGAATTCTTGCTTGGGTCATTTCGGTGTAGCTTTCTTGGCGCCATAATTCTTCAAAATCACAAGATGAACAATCATGAGAACTTCGTAAGTAAAACAACCATCATACAAATATATCCACAACCACATCATGCATAAAGATAAATGGAATCTAGCGGAACAATAGCGAAATATCACAAATATAATCACAACACGCGTGGATAATATACATGAAAATTTCGGCCTACATGGACCGATATCATAGATAATAATAACCATTCCTACATAGTAGAGTCAATACTTGATACATTTGTTTGTACAACAACCAAAATACCACAAGTTCTTTAAACTCGTCACACACCTTGTGACTAGGATAATAATGGTCAAAACTATACAATGACAAAGTCTACATAAGGCACCTCATGGTGCTCATAATATCTTTGAAGATCGCGCGAGCACGAGGTGTCAAACTAGCAATCAAACTCCTCAACTCTCAATCGACCACACTTGAAGCAATACTCTCCCTATCCTCTATCGTCTATCTTTGAATACTGCGATGAGATAAGTCAATACAAACCCTGCCTAATATCAAACCCTCGACCTCCTCCGCGATGGGTTCAATCCTATCTACCGACAACTCCTCCAATTGTGGTGTCAAACTATCAATAGGATCTGCTGACTATCAATACGGGCTCCTAATGCCTCGGTGAAATTTGTCGGCGGCAGTGCCCTAGAACTCTCACCTAACTCAAATCTAACAGGTGGCTCGGGCTCAGTAGATGCTGGCGTCGGGATATCAAAGCGAGCAGCTTCTTGGCAAAGTGCGGAAGCGGTAGGGATCCCTAAGAAAATACGATGATGATGGTGATGGTGCTAGTAGTGGTCTTTGGTGGATCGTGAAACTGGGCTAACGTGAGGAGTGGAACCTAAGCCCTCCTCGAAGGGTTAGGTCTGATGTCGGTCATGATAGGTGGAAAGGCTGGTAGATCAATGGAAGATCCGATCTGGTGGAATGTGATGAAACATCATCCATGATGGGGTTAGCTGGAACATCATCCGAGCTAGAGTTCGATGATATGGTGATGGGATGTGAATCTGAAGACATGTCTGTGACAACCGATGTGAAATAAAAGTAAATAATCTCGAATAAAGTGTAAGTGAATCCTCATGATAAACATGGATATGTACTATGATGAAATGATGAGATGCTATGATAATGTAGCTATAGTCTAGGGTCAATGATGAAACCTAGTTCTCTATAGCGCTCTCGGTACCAATCACATCACACCCCCAATTTACCTGTTTTGCAGTGGAATGGAATTCCTGGGGGCTTGACTGTCATAGCACCACATCCGCAGTTATATTGAGCGACCTAAAGTGCCATTTTAAAAACACATCGTTGGATATTATAATAAAAACATTGAGGTACAACATCGGTCCCAAGGTTTACAAAGTTTGCGGAAATACAAATATAATACAAATACAAACGATGTTTTGAAATAAAGTGCCATAATGTACATAATGTAAGTCGGCGCCGCGACTCAAAATGTAGGTCCCTAAACCATGTCATGATGATAATGCCTCGGTTACACGAAAATACATTGCTAAAACGGTCAACAATAATGTTGGTGAGAAATCATAGGTTTATGTAAATTTTTTATACGACTACACAAGTATCTATCATGCATGACCATCAAGTCACGTAAAAATAATGTTACAATTGCTCTAAGCCCATGACCCCGAAACTATACTGTTCAATCATGTATGCCCTGCGAGTGTTTGCGGAGACAACTCGTAATGTGATCAAATGAAATGCATCCGTTTTCTGGTTGGGATTCACCAGCGGATGGAGCGTCACCCTCGATAGATCTATCCACTCATCCTCGCTTCCAAGATTAACGGTTCATGTTCAAGTAATGGGGACTTTCAAATTGGCAAATACGGTAACTTAAGCAATGTAATGAATTTAACATACTTGGTATCGTACAAAAAATGTAGTGCAATGTATTCTCCCCGTGGGTTTTAAAATAATGAAAGCATGTAAGCGGGGCTATGAAAACTCACTTGGATAAACTGGAATAATGGCAAAAGTGAGTACACTGAGGTTTAATGTGATCGTTAACGGGACCTATTATCAATGATATGATATGTCATGAGTTGCAATGTAATGTTATGCATGCACTTGATATGTTATTTATACCATTTACGAGTTTTGAAAATATTACTCGGCGTCGAAAAATACTCTTTTGACGTCTTGACCAATCAAAAATCACTTTACATGTTTATACGTCAAAATGTCATCCTACAATGGTTTTAAAATGATTTTTAGAGAATTACCACTTTTAATTACAAAAACAATGTATTGGAATTTTTATGAAATTAACAAAAATAGCTTTGGAAAACTAGTAGGTAAAACAGTGTCGTCGATCGTTAGAGACGAACTTCGACTGTTTTGGAAAGTTTGTATCGATATCTAAAAGTTTCAGTTCAGGAGTTTTAGTCCAAAAGGTCTCGAACATAAAGATAATAAGGGTTAAAGATGGTGGTTTTTTGGCTAATTGTGTGCGAGAAAATTGGATTCACGGCAAGTTTATGAAAAAGTGCATATCTTTGTCGTTTCAAATCCGTTTTCTACGTTTTATCGTCCTTAGCTTATTATCAAAGTATACTAATATATTTTTGACAAGTCGAAATAATTTGTGAAGCTTAAGGCTCGTTTTGACTCGGACAAAATAAATATAGTATGCTGAAATTTCTGAAAATTATATTTTTCGTCGTCAAACTTGTAAAATCCATAACTTTCTCGTTATAACTCCGTTTTATTCGTTCAATGACCCGCGGATTCGTTTTAAAGTATATTTTCTAAAAATCAAGGCCAAAGTTTCGTACCAACTGTCGGTTTTTCCAGAAAATGATTTTAAGGAAAGACCCTTATATATACTTGTCGAAAATAGTTTTTTTTCTCGGACAAAACCTATTCTAATCCCTTCAAATCAACTCCAAAACTAATCTAATCCTACCATACACCTTATTAGGGTGTCATGGGTTCCTAAACATCATCAAGACCAAAAGAATACCATGAATAATTATAGGATGACCTTAGGTATATATATAACTCAAAAATCATAAGAAAATGGTATAAATCACATACCATGCATATAAGCTCCAAAAATGAAAAGAAACATATGAAAATGAAAAGGAAACTTGAAAATGATAAGAATATGCTTACTAGTGATAATGAAGAGGTGTAAGTAACAAAAGTTAAACTTAAATACCCTTGGTTTTTATTTCAAAACCATAAAAGAGTATATACTAGGTTGTTATTAACACTTGCTTTTGCAAAACTTTGATCCTTGGAGTCTTGAAGAGTGGCGGTTTTGAGAGCCAAAGAGAGAAACTAAAATTTTTTACACTTAGTGAAATATGAGATATATGAGAAATAATTGAGATACAAGACTTTTTGTAGCTTGGTTGAATGATTAAAAACATAAACCATACACAATTTATACACACTCCCTTGGCGGTTTTAGGGGAGGTTGTCTCTCAATACATTTTTTTTTTTTTTTTTTTTTTAAACTTTAACTTGTGTATTATTTGTAAGACTTGTAAAGAAATGTGTAAGTAGTAATCATTTATGAGGTAAATGGGAATTTTGGTACAAGTAAGTTTTTATTAGGTCAAAATAGAATGTAATGATATAATAAAAATTGTAAAAATACTTTCCTTGTGAAAATTGAGTGATAAAATAATTATAGTACAATTTTAAAGAAAGCGCGTAATAATTTAACTTTAACGATTAAAATGCCAAATGAATTTGAAACACTAGGAAAACTAAAAATATAGTTTTTATAAACTAAATGTAATTTTAAAAATACCTCGGGATCATTTTTGAAATTAATGGATTAAATATTCAAAATAATAACTCACATGATAAAGATTATTAAATATAAAAACAGCGTTGAATGTGAAATGAAATGTCATGAATGAACTAATGAGATGCACATGATGACAATGAAATGTAGACTAATCATAGTCCATATGAAATATACGTGATGTCATGATCATGAATTCGCCGCTAAACCTCCAAGGTTGCGCGAATTTGAAACAAGTAAACCAAGTTTACTATAAATGTTGAAATAATGAGACATGGTGTAGAAATGACACAATGCGGTTGTCACAGTTTAGTGCATGCGTCACTGGGTCCTTGACGACTTTGATCTTCAATACCGGTGTCATCAAGTGACAACCAGTAGCATATGAATTGAACCCGATGTCTGCCCTAAGTTGAATAATTTGGAGGGCTATTTCTTTTCACCCTTTTCTTTGCTTTTCTTTTTAATTCTTCAACTCCTTCTTTCTCCGATTCTCATTTTCTCCTTTTTATAATCATACCTAAGGACTTGTAATTCTAACTATTGGTAGTGTCCTAGGGTAGATCCCTCCGGCTCTGGCGGATCATAGGACGGTTATTCCTAACCTTAATCACCTTATAACTCCATTGCCATAAAACCATTTTCATGAAAATCTCTCGAAGTGTTTGTGAATGAAAACATGTTTGAACACTCCAAGAGTTTTAGATTTTCGAAATACTCCCCCTCCACATGTGCTTAAGAGTTTTGATTGGAATCTGCACGGTGAGGAAAAGCGCGCTTACTTTGAATTGATCGACTCAAGATAGACAATCCTTTGCGAGACACTATTATGTTGCATAGTTATAGAGATACATTGTCAGTTTTTAGGTGACAACTAGCTCTAATAACTACCTTGAAGATGTGGACAACCACGAGAGGTTGTCAAACCCGTCAAAGTTCATGTCTATCAAGAGCTTCTCGAATGGGTACAATTTACTTGGATAAGTCTCGAAAGACAAATCTTTTCAATGTATGACTGTTCAGTTCCCGTCAATTCATAGGTTGAAGTCTTTGCACACGAAGATTCAAATAGCAAAACACAACATATTTCTTATCACATAATTTTCTACCCCTCAATAATGGCATATAAATGTTATTTTTGAAGAAATGTTGAGAATAAATATGACCATTTTGAGTTTTGTGGGAAGATTACACAAAGAACAATTAGTGAACAAAGTTTACAAGTTAAATACTCCCCCTCAAAAAGTGATATAAACGGTTGAGGTTTTGAAAACGTAAGGGGAAGTACTTGTTCTTTTGAGCAAAACTTTGAGAAATGAAAGTTTTGATAAGTTTTACTCAAAAGTAAGAAGCTTTCGCTCCATTTATAGGATTGTGGCACTGAAGTGTACCACAGGGTCCTTTATTTACAAGTGCGGGTTGTACACTATAATATGTGCACAAGCCATTGTCATTAATACATCAAAATATAGAAATGGAAACAGTTTAAGGGTACCAGGGAATTTTAGGTAGTTCACAATAACTCGGGAATGCTGGTAGTTGATAGCTGTGAGATTAATGCGGGGACGACCAGAAACCTCTCCAACGTTCTGAACTGGTCCCTTCGAAACAACCTTTCATCAATCCGTTTGATGATTCTTTTACATCCGTCTTTCCTAGAAGTCCATCTCTTTGGCGACCCAATGCCTTGCTGAATCGCCTTTAACCGATATGCTAGCCCATCTCTGACATGCTTCAGCGTTGAATCACCAAACTTATGAAGCTCATTACACGCCATCAAGCAGTTGCGGTTGGAGTGCTCTGCGATAGACTACTCCAAAGGGTTTGTTGATAAGTGAATTGAGGTTGATGGTTGATGTCGAAGTTCTAGCGAGTCTGTGAAGTTGACATGAGTCTGATATGACTCAACAGCAAGTTGCAAATCTTCTACATGTTCCTAGATCACGATGCTTCTGATGAAGATGAGCAAGGACTTGATGTATTCGCGTTGAATTTTGGTTGAGAATTGTCTCATTCTTCCCTGTACTTTGGCAAGATATAGATCTTCAATATCATTGAGAGACAAATTCTAAAAGTCCGCTTCACAGAATGCATAGTCCCTTTCGTCTTGTCGTTTGACGACAATATGCTTGAGAAAGGTGTAATCCCATTTAGGCGAAGAGCAACATGCTTAACAGCAGCGATCCTTGATTACTCTACACTTCATGTTGAGATTTATGAGACTGGACTTCTTTAGTAGATTAGATCGGCGTTTTGGCCAATGGTGAATCCCGTACGGTGCATTGAGGTCATACTCTTCCACTCTGTTGTTGAACATGTGGGTAGCCATTTCCTCGATGGCTATCAGGTTGGAGTAAATGGCTGCGGGAATGGAAGTGTAAGTGATGTAGCGTATTTCTTTGTCACACACCATGTAGAAGAAATTCAGTCGTTGTTGAAGATGTATCAAAATGGAATCTTAGGTTGATCTGGTTGACCAATGGTAGGTAGAGGTTGGTCAAATCTATGTGTAGTATGGAGCATTGTCTTTTGGGTGTAGTCGATGTTTGCTTCAGGGTTGAGCCAATCAATGTTGTTAGACATGGCTCGTGCTATGTTTTCAAGGTGATATTCAAACTCAATAGCACTTTCAGTACGTCTTTGAGTATTTAGAATGCTTCATTCTTGATTCGTTTCAACTCTTATTTCGTCATCTTCTTCACTCGGAACTTTGCTTGCAGATAGCAGCATGCTCCAACGTACTACCTCCTACCATATCTTGGTCATCAGTTAAGGCTGGTGTGGCGACAAAAGTGTGGAAAACCATTCGTGTTCGGTGTCATCGTCGTCTAGCCATAAAATGACATCAGCCTTAGTCATCTTCTTCTTCTTCTTAGGCCTAGAGGAGGATGCTGGTTCCTTTGTTGTGCTGGGAGAAATGGGTTGTTGTTGGGGCTCAGGGATTTCCTCATCGTCACCACCCGTATACTCAAAATGATCACCGGTTTTGAGTGCAGGGGTGGTAACTGAATCCTGAGGTTTTAGTAGAAGAGGAGGAGATAGTGGTTGAGCTGAAGTCCTTTGGGGTGGAGGTTGCATTGAAGATGATTCACCAGTTTTCTTTGGATGTTTAGGCTCATCATTCTTATCCTTATCCTTATCTTCATCGTCTCTTGGATGTTTGGGCCTTTGAGCTTCTTCCTATAAAAGTGATTTGAGTTGGTATTCAGCAGTGCTTCAAACAATTTACCTTCGGGGTAAATGTTGCAGATCGTTTAGAAATTTGAGCTACGAGCCTGTTAACCAATTCAGCATCTGAGAATATTATGGGATCAACTGGGTTGATGTTGACATGCATTGGTGTTGATCTCATAGTTTGCTTGGCCAAATGTAAGAGATTCGGATAGAGTTGTTTGGTAAACATCTCCTTTGTAACTCCAGGAACGATGTCAAGAAGGTATTTGTGAGTGTAACCTTTGATCATCTAGTTCATTTCCCCTTGAAGATCATGTTGCATGAACTTCTGGATGTATTCCCTTTCAGCTTGCATCTTGTCATTCTCATCATGAAGATTACACTTGCAGTGGTGAGAAAATTGACTTCTTGTAAAGCACGTCTTTCTTTCTGACCTGCTTGACAGCTTTAACGATGCGTGTCTTAGCTTGAGAGATCCAAGATGCCGTTGGCTTCTTCACTGATTTGGATGTTGATCTGGTTGATCTTTTGGATGGTGGTGGTGAAGAATGAGAGGATGAGTCTGATGATGAAGAGACATGAGGAGGCTCGGGGTCCTTAGGTGGTTCAGAAGTTTCTTCCTTAGAACGTGTGGGACTGTCTAGAAGAAATTGATCATAAGCGGTTTCTTCATCTCTAGACTTAGCCGTTTCATCAGTCTTTGTTTTTCATCAGGGAGTTTTCTCATCTTATCCTTTTCGGTTCCTCAATATCAAAGTTGATCGAATCCTCAATATGCCTTTGTTGTTGTTCGTGGGTGATGGTAGTACCGGTTCCCTTATCGGGTTGATTAACCGCATCAAGAACTGGTGTGGCTAGAGTACCACGCTTGAACCTCAGGCCATGAGTTTGATATTTTAAGTGCCGGCAAGATGTTTATGTCTGAGTTCCTTCAACTTCCTTTGATATTCCTTTTTCTCATCTATTGGTTCTTCTTCAGAGCTCTCCTTATCATGTTCAATCACGAGTTTTCCTTTACCTTTGTCAGCTGGTGGTGGGAGGTTTAGCTACGATGGAGTTATATCGATTCTTGATTTGAGTAGAAGACCTCATCGTCTGATTCGGTTTCCTCAGAGCTTTCGTCCACTAGCTTTCTTGGCGGTTCAGGCTTTGGAGTGGGAATAAGAATAGCTTCTTTAGAAAGAACTTTCCTTTTTAGTGCGGGTTTCCTCTTAGGGAACTTCCTTTGACTCTCTGTGCTTGCAACACTCCCTGCACTACCTCTTCTGGTTTTCCTGGTAGGTGTAACAGAAGACTTATCATCGAGAGAACCGACTTTACCTTCATCGACGGCTACCAGATACCTTTTGTATGAGTAAAGTTGTTTGATTGCATCAGAGAGAAGGTGATCCGGTAGCACAGCACCTTGTTTCTTTGTTGTTGATTCCTTAAATCTGACTGTTAGAGTAGGTTCAGACAACATGTCATGATTTTTGGGGTCATTGATTCTCTTGGGGATATCAGGGTTAAACCCAAGTGCTCTTTGGATCAACAGTTTTGTATATCTGATATAAGGGATCTTTGAGCCAAGCTTATTGAGGAATGTCATCATGTCGTCCCATATCAGAGCTTCGACTTCAATGTGCTTCATGTTGACCAAAGCCTAAAAGATTTGCAGTTCCATGAGCTTGGGATGCTCATAGCCTCTGTCACGACCAGAAACAGATTTGGTGATGATGATGTAGAGAGTTCTCCAAGGTTGAGGAATATTCTTAAGATCCACATGTGAATGCTTAGTGATTACTCCTGTAGTTTCGTCATAACCAATATTGATCAGGAACTGTAGAACAGTCTCTTCAGTTGGTGTGGCATTGAGTTCGGTTGGCTCGATGATCGGAATGAGAAGAACAGCCAGTAAGTCTACAGGTGTGATGGTGACTTGTTTGTCATTGAGAGTCACCGTCATAGCGTTTTGTCCTTTAATCTTTTGCATTGTAGTCCAGGCGGTGAATATAGATTTGGTACTCTAGCGAGAATTGGAGAGCATGTTCCGATAAGGATGATTCTTCAGAATATCCACAGCAATTAAACAAGAGGACTCTGAGCAGGTGAGAGTTTCAAAGTCAACACGAAGGTTGTTCTTTCCAATCTTCATCGGATAACCATTTGGGAAGATATCAGCAATGGTGAGAACATTTGGTGTATCCACATTCTGCATTTGAGCGTCCATGTTGTGATCTGAAATATATTTAGCCAAAAGAACCAACATATCAAAAGACATAATGTTAGTCAACAGATGGTTTTATTGTCTAATTTTTGAATGTGCTATGTTGATGATTGTTACGAGTCCAATGTCACTTGTTTGTCCAATAGTCCAATGACGTCGTCATAAGTTTCGTGAGTTAATTAACTTTAAGTTTTAAAGTCCATGTTATCACTTATTTTTCACAACATATTAAACGTTTAAGCTTATTAGTGACATTATTGGTTTCGTGGCGTTATGATTTATTTATTTATAAGTTTGCACGCGTAACAATTCATAGTTAAGGTTAAACAAGGCTTAGGCGTAGAAATGGCAAGCTTATGCGTTAAGCGGAGAGGTATGCGCATAAACGCAAGCTTATGCGTGGGATCTGACTTACGGCGTAGGAAAAGGGGACCTTATGCGTAGAGCTTACGCGTAAGCGTATATGGAACCTTACGTGTAAGGCTTACTCGTAGACCTTATACGTAGAGGTCACTGTTTACGCATATCCTTCACAGGATACGAGTAGTCCCTTATGTAGAACCTTACGCGTAACAGTTACGCATAGGATTACTCTTACGCATAACTCTCTACGCGTAAGGTGATCCTTATGCGTAGTTATCAAACAACCTTGATTCTGAATTTTTACGTGTAACAGACCCGAAATAAGATCATCATAGCACCATTATTAACACATACATCCACTTATTTTGGATCATAGTAGACAACTTATGCGTAGGCTTACCCTAATTTTCAAGATTCGTATTTCCCTAAGTTATCTAGCCATAGGATTTGAACCAAAGTTTGGGAGGTTTAGAAGCATAGTAAGTTGTCCTATCCAAGTTTTAACATCAAATTCAAAGCCAATCAAGAATACCCAAATCGTATGAACATAAACCCTAGTTTTCAGTTTTAATGCAATTGATGTTTTGGGAAACTTACGGAGCTAAGATATGATCAATTAATCATTGAATACAACATCATACAACAATCTTTTTTCACGAAACGTTCTCATTTGAGAATACCAAATTACGCATGAACCCTAATTCCCAATATCATTCAATTCGTGTATCTGGTGTGTTTTAATGATGAAATGGAATCAATATGTTAGACAAACATTTTGACACCCTCATTTTAACCATAAACACACAATCATGATTTTGTGTTCATAAACTTATGCGTAGAACACATAATCAACCATAGTTAAAGATTTAACCGTTAGTTTTTAAAACAAATCAAAACCATTGTTTATAATCTTGTTACAAACACAGAAACACTTACAAAATGATGATCAGAAACATGGATTTGTCGAACGAATTTTAGGCGTAGGATGAGATAGGTTTTAGTAATAAATGTGAAGAGTTAAAGTTAGGTGGAGTGTTTTATTAGAAAATACTTTAAACTTTTGACACTTTCAGTCCCTCCACCTCTACCAATTACATCCAATGCCTTTAACTTCCATTTTGGTTACCAAACGAAGGTTATTTGGAAAGAATTTTGACGACACTCCCCTCGACTTAGAAATAATGAAATTTTATAAATTTTAGTCCGAGAGTGTCAAAAACCAGAAATGTGACCACCATTATTGAAAACAATGGGATAAGCTAACACCCAAGTTACAAAGTTTTATAAACTGATAAATATTTGTTTTCTCCCCCTCAACACTTGATCGAAAAAAATACTAAATTTTGAAATATTTGAGTGTTGACGGAAGAATTGTTCTTGCAATGTTAAAAGAAATATAGATAGAAGAATATTTTTGTTGTTTTATATGATTTTATAATTTTGTATTTTGTTTTTGAAAAAAATTTACAAAATAGGGATTGGTGTTTGACTGGTTTTTAAGAATGTTTTAAGAGTTCATCCAGTTCCTCTTGAGTCAAACACCGCATACCAATTTGGTAGACCAACTCATTAAACCTAGCAGGAGCTAAGGCTTTGGTGAGAAGATCTGTCAATTGGTATTCTGTACCCACAAAGTATAATTCAACAGTACCCTGTTCCATGTGGTCCTTGATGAAATGATATCGAAGATCGATGTGCTTTGACTTCGAATGTTGTACTGAGTTACACGAGATCGCAATAGCACTCTGATTGTCGCAGTACATCGGGATTCTGTCAAATACGTAACCATAGTCTTTGAGTTGTGTTCTCATCCAAATGACTTGAGTACAACACGCCGACATGGCTACATATTCTGCTTCGGTTGAGGACAGCGATGTACAATCCTGCTTCTTTGATTGCCATGACACCAGTTTATCACCAAGAAATTGTAATGCTCCTGAAGTACTTTTACGTGAATCTAAGCATCATGCGTGATCAGCGTCTGAAAAAGCGATTAGTTCAAAATCAGAATCCCGGTGCAGATTCCCAAATTAATGGTTCCACGATGTATCGGTGGATTCTTTTAGCCTCACAGAGGTGGGTTTCAGTTGGTCTCGACTGATAACGGGAGCAAAGATAGACGGCAAAAACAATATCAGGCCTGCTAGCTGTTAGATATATGAGAGACCCAATAATACTACGGTATTTTGTAAGGTCCACCAATTTCCCATGTAAATCAGCGTCTAGCTTCTTGGTATGAGCCATTGGTGTGGCGTAGGTGTCACAGTTTTGCATTCCAAATTTGTTTAACAATTCAAGGGCATATTTGGACTGACTCAAGAAAATACCACAGGGTGATTGATGAACTTGCATTCCAAGGAAGAATGTGAGTTCACCCATCATTGACATTTCAAAATGTTTTGCAAAATCATTTGAGTATTTTAAATGTGTTGACCCAAAAATGATGTCATCCACATAGATTTGAACGATTAAGATGTGAGCCCCGTGATATTGTATAAAGAGTGTAGGGTCGACAGAACCTTTGGTAAACTTATTGGCAATAAAGGAGGATGATAACTTATCGTACCACTCCCGAGGGGCTTGTTTGAGACCATAGAGAGCTTTCTTCAGTTTGTAGACATGATTAGGGAACTTTGGATCAACGAATCCTTCCGGCTGGCTTACATAGACCGTTTCTTTCAGTTGTCCATTGAGAAAAGCAGTTTTGACATCCATTTGAAAGACCGTGATGTTTATGTGAACCGCAAATGCCAGAACAATCCGAACAGCCTCAAGACGAGCAACCGGAGCAAATGATTCTTCAAAGTCAATACCCTCTTCCTGTCTATAACCCTTAGCCACCAGGCGTGACTTGTTTCTAATTACGGTTCCTTCAGCATCCAATTTGTTTTCCAAATCCATTTTAGACCAATGACGAAGACCCCTGTTGGTCTTTCAACCGGTTCCCATACTTCAAGACGTTTGAATTGGTTGAGTTCTTCCTGCATGGATTCAATCAGTTGTCCTTTGTCATTGCGTCTTTAATGTTTTTAGGCTCAGATTGGCAGACGGTGAGTGCATAAATGCAATGTTCACCATCTGTGTGAAGACGTTGTCTCGTTACGAATGGTTGATTCGGGTTACCAATAATATTCTCAAGAGGATGGTCTTTCGTCCAAATATGTGTGGTTGTTTGATGCGGTTATGGATTCGGCGGATTAAGGCTTGGGTTGAAAGTCTCCGTCCATTAAACGGGTTAAAGAATGCATTTGGATCAAAATCTGCAGGTGGGGTTACATCATTCAGAACATCATCAGTTGGTTCTGCGTCATTGGAAGCGGTTTGTTCAAGCTTGTTGTTGTAGAGTCAACTGGTGGTGCTTCTTCAACAGATAGTAGTTGTAGCAGTGTATCAGGTATAGGAATATGATAGGGTTGTGCGAAACATCGGATACACCTTGAGCACGGTCATCAATATCGTCCAGCAGAGCAAATAGCCTTTCCATTTGTTGATGAGTAAGCTGAGGGCTTGATTTAACTGATGATGGGGTTTGGGGGAAGTTTAAACGGTTATGACCGGGTTCCAAGCTGTTATGCTCAAAAGCCATATCAGTAAGTTAATCAAAATTAGCATGAATCGTTTCCATAACTTGTTTTGTACGATGATTCCAGATCCGATAACCTTTAGAATTCTCACAATATCCAATAAAGACTCCAATGTCAGCTTTGGCTTTGAGCTTTCCAAAGTCATCACGATCATTATTCGGATAGCAAAGGGATCTAAATACATGAAAGTGTTTAAGATTCGGTTTTCGGTTGTGGAGAAGCTCAAATGGTGTTTTGTTGTGGCGTTTTGTAATCATTGAGCGATTCTGAGTGTAGCATGCAGTTGAGACAGCTTCAGCCCATAAGTAATCCGGAAGTTTAGCATTGATTAACATCGTTCGGCGGCTTCCACTAACGTCACGGTTTCGTCTTTCAACAACTCTGTTTTGTTACGGTGTCTTGGGCAATAGATGTTTGATGCTCAATTCCCACTTTCTCATAATATTCCCAAAGAGTTTGATTAGAAATTGAGTTCCTTTGTCTGTTTGAATTTGTCGGCGATGTTCGGAGCTGAATTTGAATTTTCATGAGAAGGTGATGATCATCGTGGAGCTTGGTCTTTACTTTGAAGAAAATAAACCCAAGTCCATCTTGAGTAGTCATCAACAATTACCAAGATGTAGCGTTTTCCATTAATCGTCTGCACGCGCATCGGGCCACACAAATCCATGTGAAGAAGATGAAGCACATACTGAGAGCTATGTTCCACCTTTGAAGGAAAATGAGCACGAGTGCTTTTCCCTTGTTCACAAGCTGAGCATAGGTGATCTTTAGAATACCAGAATCTCGGGAGACCTTCAACAAGTTTGTGTCGAGCAAGGTTGGTTATGGTTTGAGAGTTTAGATGTGAGAGCGGCGATGCCATAGCCAAGATTTTTTTGATGTAGCCTTTGAGAGTAGACATATGGGAGATGAAGCAATCATGTCTTGCATGGAAATAGTGTAGAGACTAGATGGCGTTGGCGGACATAAGATCATTTCCTTGTAGATCACGATTGAAACAAGTTTTCTCCCTGAAAGCGACTTCCAAATCTCCATCACAGAATTGACCGACAGAAAAGAGATTGTGACCGAGGCCTTCCACATAATAAACCCTTCTAATTTCAAAATTTCCATTGATGTAATCTCTGTAGCCCATGATAGCTGCGAAGTGATCATTCCCAGAATCACGGCAGTGCCAATGAACTTTGCAACAAAGTTTGATAACGGTTTAAGGTTGCACTGTCATGTGTGGGAACATCCGTATCAACAATCAAAGGATGATCTGTATCACCTGCATTACACACTGAGCGACACAGATGGAATAGAGTAGATGTGGAACCCGATGAGTTAGAGGGTTCGAAGCGGTTATAGTTGAAATACACACATCAATGATTTTAGGCATCCATTTAAATCCTAGTGTATTATGTATCCATTTATGCCATCTCCAACTAGTCTTAGCTTTAGTCTTAGTGAATGCACTATGTGGTACTACATTCCTTGGAGGTGATACTGGAACTACAGGGACATCAATGCGTTTTGTAGAATCTAAGGAGGGCGGTCTACTAATCACAGACTTAGAAGCATTAGTGGGCCAGAGGTATTCGATTCTTAGGATTCCTTAAATGAGACAAGATAGCTCTAGCAACACATTTGTCATGACAATCAGAAAGCATACTTTTACGACAGATAACACAAGAAGCATCGGTGAATATCAAAAGTACTTAAAGGTTTAGCATTCGTTACAACACTTTTTCCATTACATTTGTTAGACGCAATATCTAAAGTGGGTGCAACTGGAGTCTTATTCAAAGTCCTAGGGTGTTCTTCTACTTCAGTATTCTTTATTGTTCTTTTCTTAGGTCGCAACTTCCTATTCTTCCTTGTATTGCTTCTAGGCTGTGAAGTGCGGACGTTGGGAAAAGAGGCAACTATTCCTGTTTCATTAGAGGGAAGCACATTAGTAATTTGTGTTTTGTCAGTAGGCAATCTGGGTTCACGTTTACTAACCTCTCAAAGGCAAAAAGAATCCTCCGATACATCAAGGGAACCATTAACTTGGGGATCTGGTATCCAAAGGATTCTGGTGTTGAACTAATAGCTTTTCAGGACGTGACCACGCGAGGATGCTTAGACTCTCGGAAAAGTACTTGGGAGCACTACAATTTCTTGGTGACAAGCTGGTGTCTTGGCAATCAAAGAAGCGGGATTGTACATCTGTCCTCAATAGAAGCAGAATATGTAGCCATGTCGACATGTTGCGCTCAAGTCATTTGGATGAGAACACAACTCAAAGACTATGGTTACGTATTTGATAGAATTCCGGTGTACTGCGACAATCAGTGCTATTGCAATCTCGTGCAACTCTGTTCAACACTCAAAATCAAAGCACATCGATCTTCGCTATCATTTCATCAAGGACCACGTGGAGCAGTGTCTGTTGAATTATACTTTGTGGGTACAGAATACCAATTGGCGGATCTGCTCACCAAAGCCTTAGCTCACGCTAGGTTTAATGAGTTGGTCCACCGGATTGGTATGCGGTGTTTGACTCCAGAGGAACTGGATGAACTCTTAAAACATTCTTAAAAACCAGTCAAACACCAAATCCTCTTTTGTAAATATCTTTCAAAAACAAAATACAAAAATATATAATCTGATAAAACAACAAAAATATTCTTCTATCTTTATTTCTTTCAACATGGCAAGTACAAATCTTCCGTCAACACTCAAATCTTTCAAAATTCAGTATTTTTCGATCAAGTGTTGAGGGAGAAACAAATATTTTCAGTTTCATAAAACCTTGTACTTGCATGTTATCTTATCTCGGTTGTTTCTTTAAATAATGGTGGTCACATATACGGTTTCTTGACACTCCTCGGACTAAAATTTATAAACTTTCATTATTTCTTAAGTCGAGGGGGAGTGTCGTCATATTTCTTTCCAAATATCACTCGTTTGGTAACCAAAATGAAAGTTAAAGGCATTGGATGAAAATGGAAAAGGTGGAGGGGCTAAAACTGTCAAAAGCTTAAAGTTATTTTAATAAAACAACTCACCTAACCACATTTACTCATCACATTTAATTCTTCACCAAACCATATCCTACGCCTAAAATTCGTTCTTCTAAACCGTGTTTTGGATCATCAATTTGTAAGTGACAACATGTTCTTTGTAAACATCTAAGCAATGGTTTTTTAACCGTTTTGAAATCCAATGGCTAGATCTTTATCTAGAAGAGATTTTGTGTTCTACGCATAAGCGTATGAACACAAAATCAATGGTCTATGTTTGTGGTTAAAATAATTGTGTCAAAACACTTCTATAAAATCATTGAAATCATTTTTATCATCAAACATCACCCAGATACACGAATTGATTGATTTTTGAAAACTAGGGTTTATTCGTGGGTTTGGGTGTTTCCATATGTGAACGTTTTTTGTGATAAAGATTGTTGTATGAGGTTGTTTTCAAGATGAATTGATCATATCTAGGCCCAGATATTACCCAGAAACACTAATGATTCATAAATTGGAAATTAGGGTTTATGTTCATAAGTATTAGGTATTTCTGATTCTCTTAGAGATTGATGTTAAAACTTGGATAGAACATCTCAATAGGCATCTAAGATATCCCAAAAATACTTTGGTGCAAATTCCTATGGCTAGATATCTTACGCGTAATACTTGAACTTTAGGGTTTAGGTCTACGCATAACTGTTTTACGCGTAACTGTTTGATGAGTTTTCATGTTTGAGCTGATAAATATTGAATGTATGTGTTAATAATTGGTGCTATGATTAACTTATTTTAGGTTTATTACGCGTGAAATTCAGAATCAAGGTTACTAGCAAACTACGCATAAGGATCACCTTACGCGTAAAGAGTTATGCGTAAGAGTAATCTTACGCGTAACTGTTACGCGTGGGTTCTACATAAGGGACTCTGTATCCTGTGAAGGATATGCGTAAAACTTCTACGCATAAGGTTGACTCTTACGAGTAAGCCTTACGCGTAAGGTTTTATATACGCTTACGCGTAAGCTCTACGCATAAGGTCTCCTTTTCCTACGCATAACATTGCTTACGCGTAAGTCAGGGTCCTACGCATAAGCTTGCGTTTTACGCGTATACCTATCCTGTTTACGCATAAGTACGCCATTTCTACGCCTAAGCCTTGTCTTAACCTTAATTATGAATTGTTACGCATGCAAACTTGTAAATAAATAAATCATAACGCCTCGAAACCAATAATGTCACTAATAACCTTAAATGTTTAACAAGTTGTGAATAATAAGTGAAAACATGGACTTTTAAAACTTAAAATTAATCAACTCACGTAACTTATCACGACATCATTGGACTATTAGACAAACAAGTGACATTGGACTCGTAACAATCATCGACATATCACATTCAATAACTAGACAATATAACCATCTGTTGACTAACATAATGTCTTTCTATATGTTGGTTCTTTTGGCTAAATATCTTTTAGATCACGACATGGACGCTCAAATGAATGTGGATGCACCAAATGTTCTCACCCTTGCTGATATCTTCCCTAATGGTTATCCGATGAAGATTGGAAAGAACAACCTTCGTGTTGACTTTGAAACTCTCACACGCTTCGAGTCTTCTTGCTTAATTGATGTGGATATTCTGAAGAATCATCCATATCGAGAATATGCTCTCAATTACGCTATTGTGTGGGAGAACTACATTCATCAGTTTTGGAACACAATGAAAAGATCAAAGGACAAAATCTTTGTGGCGGTGACTCTCAACCACAAACAAGTCACCATCACACTGCAGACTTAAGGGCTTGTTCTCCTCATTCCCGACATCGAGCCTACCGATTACGTTGTTGCACCAACTTAAGAGACTGTTCTACAATTCATGATCGACATTGGTTATGATGAAGCTACAGGAGTAATCACAAAGCATTTATACGTGGATCTTAAGAATATTCCTCAACCTTGGAGAACTCTCTACATCATCATCACCAAATCTGTTTCCGGTCGTGACAGTGGCTATGAGCATCCCAAGCTCATGGAACTGCAAATCTTTTAGGCTTTGATCAATATGAAGCACATCGAAATTGAAGCTCTGATATGGGACGACATGATGTCATTCCTCAAACTTGGCTCAAAGATTCCTTATATCGGATATACAAAAGCTGTTGATCAAGAGCTCTTGGACTCAATCCTGATATCCCCAGGAGACTCAATGACCCCAACAATCACGACATGTTATGCGAACCTACCGTAACTGTCAGATTCAAGGAATCAACAATGAAGAAAGCGAGGTCTTTGTGTTGCCAGATCACCTTCTGTCTGATGAAATCAAAAAGCTCTACACATACAAAAGGTATCTGGTGGCAGTTGAAGAAAACAAAGTCAGTTTTCTTGATGACAAGTCTTCTGGCACACCCACAAGGAAAACCAGAAGAGGAAGTGCAGGAAGTGCTGCAAGCACTGAGATTAAAAGGAAGTTCCCTAAGAGGAAACCTGGACACAGACGGAAAGTTACCTCTAAGGAAGCTGTTCCTATTCCCATTCCTAAGTCTGAACCGAAAAGAAAGCTAGTGGATGAAAGCTCTGAAGATACCGAATCAGACGATGAGGTTTTCTACTCTGAAACTGCAACCGATATTACTCCATCAGTAGCTAAACCTCCCAGTCCACCAGCTGACAAAGGTAAAGGGAAAACCCCAGTGATTGAGCATGATAAGGAGAGTTCTGAAGATGAACCAGTTGACGAAGAAAGAGAATATCAAATGAAGTTGAAGGAACTCAAACAAAAAAACTTTGCCGAAGAATTCGTAAAAGATCAAACTCGTGGCCTTGGAGGTTCAAGTGGCGGTACTCAAGCCACACCAGTTCCTGATGCGGTTAATCAACCCGATAAGGGAACTGGTACTACCATCACTCACGAACAACAACAACGGCAGATTGAGGATTCCATCAACTTTGATATTGAGGAACCAGAAACGGAAAAGACTGAGAAAACTCCTGCTGATGATACTAAGGCTGATGAAACGGCTAAGTCTGGAAATGAAGAAGAAAACGCGCCTATGTTCACTTTCTTCTAGGCAGTCCTGCGTTCTAAGGAGGAAACTTGAACCACCAAAGGACCCGGTCTCCTCCGTCTCCTCATCATCAGATTCGTCTTCACACTCTTCACCACCACCATCCAAAGGAACAACCAGATCCACATCCAAATCGTTGAAGAAGCCAACTACCTCTTGGATCTCTCAAGCTAAGACACGAATCGTTAAAAGCTGTCAAGCAGGTCGAGAAAGAAAGGCGTGCTTTACAAAAGCTGAATTTTCTCGTGACCAGGTCTGATTACCTTCATGACGAGAATGACAAGATGAAAGATGCAAGGGAGTACATCCAGAAGTTCATGCAACGTGATCCTCAAGGGGAAATGAACGAGATGATCAAAGGTTACACTTACAAGTTCCTTCTTGACATCGTTCCTGGAGTTACAAAGGAGATGTTTACCAAACAACTCTATCCGAATCTTTTGCATTTGGCCAAGCAAACCATGAGATCAACACCAATGCATGTAAACATCAATCCAGTTAATCCCATAATATTCTCATATGTTGAATTGGTTAACCGGCTGGTAGCTCAAATGTCTAAACGATCTGCAACATTTGCCTCTTATGAAGGTAAATTGTTTGAAGCATTGCTGGAATACCAACTCAAATCAACATGCAGAGAAAAAGCTGAAAGGCCTAAACGTCCAAGAGACGATGAAGATAAAGATAAGGATAAGAATAACGAGCCTAAACGCCCGAAGAAGTCTGGTGAATCATCCTCCATGCAATCTCCACCCCAAAGGACTCCAGCTCAACCACGATCTCCTCCTCGCTCTTCGGCTGACAAACCTCAGGATTTACGAGTTACCACCCCAGACTCAGAAAACCGGTGATCACTTTGAGTATACGGGTGGTGGCGATAAGGAAGTCCTTGAGCCCCAACAATAACCCACCTCTCCCGACAAAGCAAAGAAACTAGCATCATCATCTAAGCCACATAAGAAAAAGAATAAGTCGCCTAAGGCTAATGTCGTATCATGGCTAGATGAAGATGACACCGATGAATACGACTGGTTTTCTAAACTTGTTAATTCTACTCCCTACCCACCTGAAGGTCAAGATCTTGAAGACGGTAGTACATTGGAGCATGCAAAGTTACTGCAAGAAAAATTCCGAGTGAAGAAGATGACGAAATCAGAGTTGAAACGAATCAAGAATGAAGCTTTTCAACTACTAAAAGACAGCTCAGAAAGTGCCATCGAGGTTGAATACCATCTTGAAAACATAGCATGAGCCATGTCTAACAACATTGATTGGCTCAACCCTGAAGCAAACATCGACTTCTCCAGGAAAGACAATGCTCCTTACTACACCGACTGGTCTAAACCTCTACCAACGATTGGCCAACCAGATCAACCTAAGATTCCATTTCGCTACTTCTTCAACAACGACTTGGAATTTCTTCTACACGGCAGTGATGGTTCAAGGAAATACGCTACATCACTTACCCTTCCGTTCCCGGCAGCCATAAACTCTAACTGCATAGCCATCGAAGAAAAGGCTACCCACATGTTTTCCAACAATGTGGAATTGTATGACCGTGATGCAATGTATGGGATTCACCATTGGCCGGAACCCCGATGAATCTACTACAGAAGCTGCCAGGTTCAGAAGTCTCAACATGAAGTGTTCAGTACTAAAGGAATCGTTGCTGTTAAGCATGTAGCTCTTTCGTCTAAATGGGACTACACTTTCCTCAAGAAAATTGTGGTCAAAAGACAAGACGAAAGATACTATGAATTCTGTGAATCGGACTTTCAGAACTTGTCTCTCAACGACATTGAAGATCTGTATCTTGCTAAAGTATAGGGACGCATGAGACAATTCTCGACTGAAATTCAACGCGAATACATCAAGTCCTTGCTCATATTCATCAGAAGCATAGTCATAGAAGATCTACAACTTGTTGTTAAGTCGTATCAGACCCGTGTCAACTTCACTAGACCTCAGCTAGAACTTCCCGACATCAACCAGCTTCCACAATACACCCTCGTCAGCAAACCATTCAGAATAATTTACCGTAGTGAGCTACAACGAAACTGCTTGATGGCGTGTAGAGATCTTCACAAGTTTGGAGATCATACTTTGAAGAAGGTTAGGGATGACTTGGCTTATAGTTGAAGGATATACATGAAGACATTTGGACACCAAAGCGATGAAACTCTCAGGACAGACGGGATGTGAAGAGGATCATCACCATGATTGATGAGAGGTTGTACAGAAGGGACCAGTTCAGAACACTAGAGAGCTTTGTAGGTGGTCGTCCCAGGATTACTCTCACCGGCTATCAACGCCCTGTTCGCATTCCTGGTGATATTACTGGACTTCCTGGTACCCCTTAAACTGCTTCTATTTCATATTATTTGGATGTATGATTTTATATTGTCTATGGCTTGTGCACACATAACAGTGTACAACCCGTTCTTGTAATGAAAGGACCCTGTGGTACGCTTCAGTGCCACAATCCTATAAAAGGAGCAAAAGCTTCTTACTTTTGAGTAAAACCTATCAAACCTTTCATTTTTCAAGGTTTTGCTCAAAAGAACAAGTACTTCCCCCATTACGTTTTCAAAACCTCAAAAGTTAGTATTACTTGTTGAGGGGGAGTATTTGCCAAAACTTTGTTCACAAAATTGTTCTTCATGATAATCTTCCCACAAAACTCAAAATGGTCATATTTATTATCAAAACGTTATCAAAAATAACATTTATAGATGCCATTTTTTAGGGGGAGAAAATTATTGTGATAAGAAATATGTTGATTTGCTATCGAATCGTCGTGTGAAAAGACTTAACCCATGAATTGACGGGATCTGAACAGTCATACATTGAAAAGATTTGTCTTCCAAAGACTTATCCAAGTAAATTGTACCTATTCGAGAAACTCTTGATAAACATGAACTTTGACGGGTTTGACAACCTTTCGAGGTTTGTCCACACCTTCAAGGTAGTTATTAGAGCTAGTTGTCACCTAAAAGCTGACAATGTAACTCTTTAACTATGCAACATAACCGTGTCCCTCGGGGAATTGTCTATCTTGAGTCGATCAATTCAAAAGTGCGCGCTCTTTCCTCATTGTCTGAGATTCTGTCAAAACTCTTGAGCACATGTTGAGGGGGAGTATTTCTGAAAATCTAAAACTCTTGAAGTGTTTAAACATGTTTTTCATTCACAAACACTTCGAGAGATTTTCATGAAAAATGGTTTTATGGCAACGGAGTTATAAGGTGATTAAGGTTAGGAATAACCGTCCTATGATCCGCCAGAGCCGGAGGGATCTACCCAAGGACATTACCAATAGTTAGTATTAGAAGTCCTTAGGTATGATTATAAAAAGGAGAAAATGAGAATCAGAGAAAGAAGGAGTTGAAGAATTAAAAAGAAATGCAAAGAAAAGGGTGAAAAGAAATAGCCCTCCAAATTATTCAACTTAGGGCAGACACCGGGTTCAATTCATATGCTACTGGTTGTCACTTGATGACACCGGTATTGAAGATTAAAAGTCGTCATAGACCCAGTGACGCATGCACTACACCTTCTTAGCCACTCAAGTTTTCTCTCAACAGAAGCTTGTTTCATTCTCACAGGGAACCCTACGTAAACTATCGGATTCCTCTTAGAGATTGCTGGTATTGAAGAAGGAGACCCTCTCCCTTGTCTCCGCTCAGGAAAACCAAAGTGCACTATTGAGTCTAGAGCCACGAGATTCATCAAAAGATCTCTTAGGTACACTTGACATTTCATCACTTGTTGTTCAACAATAAGAACAACAGTGGTACATTATCGAGTCCTACACAGATCCTAGCAATCTGTCGAGAACATTTATGAGAGGTTCACATCTGTGATCCTCAGTGATTGAATAGAAACTCGCCAGGGTCAACATCATACAGCCCTGACAGCAGGTCGCTTCGGTAACTCCCCGTGGATTACGCTTAGTGTGTCTCAAACGGTCTACAGTCGTGAGGTGATGCTTCGGTGTACCTCAGCGACTCATCTGAACCATAGGTGTACTTCGGTACATCGCGTTATCTCACTTGTGGGACTCCGGTTTAGGAACGGCCTTTGTGAGAATTAGAGTTGTGTTTTCACACTATCTTGTTAACACTCTCGAAGTTCAAACTTGTAAGTGCCGGAATCCGCTTATTACTAACCTTTCCTATGTTTACTTCTTATGGAAGCTCTGAAGCGGTGATCGTGCGATTCTCCACGTGCTCATACCAACAACATCACTTATGAAAGTTCTCTCATAATCAAAGGCAACACAAAGTCCGAATGATTCTTCGTCAACAAAGAATCTACAAAGTTTAAAGACTTAAAGAACTTCATAAACTGTAATCCAACGTTAAAGAGCGTGTGAGCATGTTGGAGAAAGACGTGGAGACACTGGAGCAGCGAAGCATACCTGATGCAGATTACCATAACATATTATCACTTTCAATGAACAAAGAACCAAAGAACAAAGAAAATGAAGACGTCAAAGCAGAATACTTAAAAAGAAACAATTTCTCTACACTGGGGAGATTGTTCGAATCAAGACACTTCTTCTCACAAGAAAGAAGAATGTCAGAAGACGTCGAAGCTACTATTACATCAGCATACTATTATTACATCAGCACCTACAACTTTTATCACTCATTCACTCATCACTAACCCTTAGGGGGAGATTGTTGGAATCACTTCTAAACCTTATTCAAGTGTTAGTGATTCATATGTAATAGTTAGCTTAATATGGCCTTTATGTTTGTTATTAAGCTTAGGCTTATGTAGATGGCCCATAAGCCTAGGCCCAAGTCCATAAGAGAAAAGAAGGGACTAGGAGTGTTGCCCTAGCTCCCTCTCCTATAAATACCTTGTAATAACCCTCACTTGAGGGTTGGTTGTTCATTTATCTCATTCACCTACGCATAACTCTTCTTCATATCATATTCGTGTGTTTGGCTAAGTGTTCAACCGATTACTTCTTCTCTATTTCTTCTATTGATGCTTGTGTTACTAATATGGTGACCTAACATCCTCTTCATCCAAAACTACACCATTGTCCTGAGCTTGCACAAGCAACATCTTGTCTATGAAGTATTCTGCATTTTGAGGGCGTTTTGGAGATGTGCAGTTCCTTGCAATGTGTCCATCACCACCACAGTTGTAGCACTTGATTGGCTTTACTTGTCCCTGATAGGCATTTCTTCCACGATTCTGATTAGCCACATACCCTCCACCTACTCCACCTCTTCCCTGTTCATCTGCCTTCCTTGGGAACTGGTTTGCACCATAACCTTTCCATCTCTGACAACAGCATGATTGTGTAGATTGGATGCAGTTCTGATCTCATTGTTAGTGTGAAGACTGTTAGTATGTGGAGTGAGGGTCAAGTTTTTTTTAACCATAAGAGCCAGTTGATTGATGAAGTGTTCCATGACTGCATCAGCATCAGGTTGCTTGAACCTCGGATTGGGAATGAGTTTGTGATTACCATTACCCGTAGGTATGACTTGAGAAGCTTTGGTGGTAATTCCAACCTTTGTGTAAAAGGCTGTTGAATCATTTGAAGAACTTGTTTCTCCCTGTTTAGTTTTGAATTGTTCAAGAATCCTTCGTTCAGACATAGCATGTCTCTCATTCTGAAGAAGGAAGGCATACAATTGCTCATAGTTGGTGTTCTTCAATCCTTTGGTTAGCTTCATAGAGGAGACAAATTTATGCCATTCAGGATTCATGTTGTTCACAAACTTTGAATTCAGCTGAATATTTGGCATGGTCATTTTGATATTTCTCATATCATTCACAAACTTGTAGAATCTCATGTAATATTCATAAACACTTCTTCTGGTTTCATCTTAAAATGCTCAAATTCATCATACAGTTGTGATTCTCTGTCTTCCTTAGTCAATTCAGAACCTGAGAGAAGAATCTTGACATTATCCCAAACTGCCTTGGCTTCAGTGTTGTGATTAATAAGCTTGTAGATATCTTTTGGAAGACCCTGAAGTATAATGTTTGAAGCCATGATATCAGCATCGAATATCTTTTTCTCCTTATCACTGAGCTCATCATACGTCTTTGGTCGTCCAATCCAAAGATCATTGTTCCATCTCAGGCGGCATCAATTATGTCTCTTGTAGTCTCAATCGATAAGGTCCTTCATCAATTGATTTGAGAATGTTGACCCCATTTTCCTTTCCCAAACAGTACAACCTGATTCGTTGAGCCCATGAGTCATAATCGGTTCTGTCAAGCATAGGTGGACGAGTATCTGATCCAGCTGCTTGAACGTCCTCAGCTACAGAAGAAACGATAGTAGGCACGTTGTTGGACATGATTACAAGTTCTACGGGATTTTGCTATTCTTTAATTAAACCGGGAAATTGATTCTTTCACGGGATTTTACTAAACCAAAAGAACAACCGTAAAAATGTAGCACGAAGAAGTGACAAGACTCAATAGACAAGTAGCAAAACAGTCAACTCGCTTTGGTATCAACTCGCTAAACAGTCAACTCGCTTAAAAGACAAGTCGCTTAAAACACAAGTCGCTTAAAGAAACAACTCGCTTAATAACCAAGTCGCATACAGAGACAACTCGCTTAACCACCAAGTCGCTTAAACCAACTCGCTGACAATACAACTCGCTTAATAGCCAAGTCGCTTTAAAACTCAAGTCGCTTAAATAAACAACTCGCTTAATAGACAAGTCGCATATACCAACTTCTGCTAATACAACTCGCTTAATAGACAAGTCGCTTAAACCAACTCGCTTCCACTAACAAAGTGATAAGATCGTTTATAAGCTCAGCTAGGGATCAATAACAAAGATAATAAGCACCGGAATAATCAAAACAATACTTTGTTATTGAACAAGGTTTTTTATTCACTAACACTAACTAACCCTAGACGTTTATAGGAACACGTCTAGACTACTAACTAATAACCTAGGCGTTTACATGAACATACGCCTAGGACACACACACACCTTTACTAGACGTCTACATTATGGAAGACTTAATTAAAACCTACACCCCATGTCCTCTTTATATACTAGAGGATTAGGGTTTACAAATCTCTACTAAGGACTAATAAATAAAACTTTTTTTGCAAGCAAGTCCTTCCATCTTTTTGTAGGTTTCCTTCTTGTCATATTAAGTCCCTCTTGTTTCATTATTTTTGTCTTATCAACTCAAACGTATAATTCCCAACAATCTTCCCCTAGTTGATAATGACAAAACCATTCTTGAATGAACTTCCCTAGATGAAGTAGAGAAATTGAGATCATGGATCTCACCATGAATGAAACAAGTATGTCTTCCTTTTTCTTCCCCTTAATCCATGTTATGCCACTCAAACACCTCTTCCCCTTTTTGTTATTATCCAAATAGGGAACATATGCAAATAATGATCTTAACCACCACAAACCAATATCATACTTCCAATCTAAGACTTCCAATGTTTAAAATCGCCCACCATTACGCACCATAAGAAAAATGGATCCAAAACAGTAGAAAACTTCAACTAGCAGTAGTAATAATGATCAACAATAGTAAAAATCAAACACTTCCCCTTGAGTGATGCATGTAGATCAACTGATTCTTCAAAATCTGTAGGCTTTATGTAATGATTACTTGTGAAGAAAACTGAGTATAACCAATTTGATGAAAAGTAGAATTTCCCAAACTTGTATCTTAAATCTTATACTATCCACGGAACTTCATACTTATATCCACCAAATATAAGTAGACCGCAATCCCTTGACAAAAAATCCTCAACTAGTATGAGACACTGAGCACTACAATGTAACTCCTTCAAGTGATAGCCAATGTGTGCATAGAGCATCATAAGAAAAATCACACATTGCTAGATGCATCAAGCTAGATGATAAGAACACAAACCAAGTAATTCCACTTCACCTTCAAATAAGTGATAAATAATCCTCTTCGTAATCAATTATTCAATGAATCAAATACAAGCCTTTTTGAATCCTTTTAAGAACATAAATTTCTTCCTGTCTGTGTGAACCAAATAACCATTCTGTGTGTGTGTCATCCAAAAATCCATAACCATTATCACGCTCGACTTCCCCTTAAATCAAAAACCATATGAGAAAGAATAAGTACCTTGAGCAGTACTTTGACGAATATACGGGCAGTATTTTTAAGCATCAGCAGTACTTTCAAAATCAACAGTACTTTCGTCTGATCACTGTAAACGTGATATCACAACAAATAAAAACAAACTCACCCACGTGAAAAACCAGTATTAAACCTTTCGAATAGTACAAACCAGATCCAATCCTTGCAACAGTCCAAACGAACAGTATTGAAATAATATTGATAGTACTAACGAATCATCAAAGGCAATATCATTAATCTCATCGCATGGGCCACCACATACACGAATGTATACAAGAATATTAGTCTCCACCGACCCACTATCTGAGTATAACCAATCAATGACTATTCTTCAATTTGTTCATTAATTGCTCGGACCCATGTTGATCTTTGCTCACGAGACCATTGACCAATAGTAAAAGGTTGATTGTATCACGACAAAATAAATGCGAATCTTCATGAATAACAAATGTCAGATAAGTTTAATAATGTACGAGGTACCTTTGATGAGCAATAGTAATTGGTTCCATGTTGTATTATGTCGCATCTCATCACAAAAGATTAATACTCTAAAAAAAAAATTGATCGGACCTTCTTCAAAACTGCTTCCTTCGACAAACAGTATACCTTTTTCTTCATAAACACGACACAAAAACCTTGTAGATCCCTATATCAAGAGCTCCCCGCTCTGATACCAATTGATAAGATCATTTATAAGCTCAGCTAGGGATCAATAACAAAGATAATAAGCAGCGGAATAATCAAAACAATACTTTGTTATTGAACAAGGTTTTTTATTCACTAACACTAACTAACCCTAGACGTTTATAGGAACACGTCTAGACTACTAACTAATAACCTAGGCGTTTACATGAACATACGCCTAGGACACACACACACCTTTACTAGACGTCTACATTATGGAAGACTTAATTAAAACCTACACCCCATGTCCTCTTTATATACTAGAGGATTAGGGTTTACAAATCTCTACTAAGGACTAATAAATAAAACTTCTTTTGCAAGAAAGTCCTTCCATCTTTTTGTAGGTTTCCTTCTTGTCATATTAAGTCACTCTTGTTTCATTCTTTTTGTCTTATCAACTCAAACGTATAATTCCCAACAACAATAATACTCCGTATTGACCCAAGACAGATTTGACACAAGAATAGACCATATGACTTTTTATTTTTTGACCAAAGAAAAGGATACAAAAGAGATATGTTATAAACTGTTAGTACCCAAATAATAGGAAAAAAAAAATTCCGACCTCAAAAAAATTGTACAAAACAGCTTACAACAAGGTTCAAACCACAATAAATCATCAAAAACATAACCATGGCTCTATACCACTTGTTAGGACCGAAAAACTATAAGATTTATGTGGTTTTGGAGGTCGGGGTTGGTGATTGAAGATGAAAGAATTCATCTTGTTTAGAGAGAGAAAGTAGAGAGAGGGAGGAGGAGATAAGGATAACTTTATAAATAAAACACACACTACAAATAACCAAATGCTTTACCTCACCCCTCATGAAGAGTCATGAGGGGTATTTATAGGCTCAATAAACCTTAACTTTGACACTTAAACGATACTAGTCCCTATGGGCAAAGTATACTACGCGTCTAGTCTAATTCATGTAAGTGACGTTATCTTTATAAAAAAGCGAGGCTAACATTTTCCTTCAATAAAATGTAAACATTATTAAAATTTAACTAAACAAAATAGCAATATATGATATAATTGATATAGATGTTTTATTATCGTACGATTTTATTCGCCGTTTCGTCATATGTATCAGCATATACATCCATCTTTCCTTTGACGTATGCGCTCAAACATTTGAGTTAAGCTAGGTTCTTCCTTGTTGGGGTCTTCTTCGATCTGTATTTATAATCAATATAAACATCAACAATATGCATCATTCATGTGGATGGCATGAACATCAAATATCTCTTAGATAACAAAGACATTACCATTTCCTCACGAATCCTGGCAAACTTTTTGGACTAGCTGTGTGCATATTTTTTTGAGACAAGCGCAGATCCCTTGCCGCCAAAAATTGCTTCTACATACAGTTAATAAAAGTTCCAATTCATGCATCATGTACAATAACGGAAAACTAATACCAATATATAGATAATTTCAGTAAAGATATATTAACATTGACTTACCATCACATCTTTCTTGCTCCATAAAGTTAACAACTGTGAAAAATCCTTTTGTGGAATGGGTTTTGGTCGATTCTTCCATCTCGTTTGCATATCCTTAAATTTGTAGAAGTGCTTTTTCTTGATCCTACATTTGTATCCCTTCCAACAAGCTCCAATAGTCATTAGCACCCACGATTTAGCATCTTCAGGTACAATGTATTTTTCCTTCAAAAATGTAGTATCTTAATATAATAAGATAAGATTTTATACATAAAAAGGGCACAAGTCAGGCTTATAAGCATACTAGAACATACTTCCACATCATCTTCTTGTTTGGTACTTTCGGCCATGATGTATAAGTCAAAGGTGCGTAGCTGGCATTACGAGCAATTGTACCTAAAAACCGAGAGAATTGACCAACTGTGTCTTTCTCCTTAGTTACAGGTCCAATATGTTGTCCAAATTTATTGCATACTATAGTCTCACGTGCATCAAAATCTCGTACATGAATTCCATGCATCATTGTTGGACCTCTTTTCTTTGTAGTAGATATAACTAATATTCAATATTCACAATTACATAAAATTAGAATTTTGACAATCAAACAACAAAAACACAATAATGTTGTTAAGTAAATTAAGCTAACCTGCTTTCTTTTGTAAGTCAGAGCCATCGCATTGTTCTTCAACTCATTCAACAATCTCGTTTTCAGATTCATCTTCACTATCGAACCCTAATTCTATCCCATTCTGACTATTTCCAAACATAATATGCTCAGTGTCTTCATTTTCATCATCTACAAGACCATGTTGTTCTCTTTCATATTCATTCAAATTTGTAATCATATAAACAAAGTTTAAGAAAGGAAAAATATTATTTAAAAGCTGGACTATGTCTTACTATCCCCTTATAATTCAAATCAAGTATCATAGTCTAAAATCTACACGGTTTTACAGTCAACTTCACAGTTCAAAAATGTCAATTATTAAAATTATATGCAAGTGTGCTACATTGGTTCTGCAAGTTTAAGGTTTATGTGATTTGGTGGCACTATGTATGTTGGTACAGGTTCTGCAATTAAGTCATATATGGCCTTTACTCATGTGGTTCTCTTACGTCACTGGGCCAAGGAATGTTTCGAGATTATGGCCTTGGTTTTAGGGTGTTTGGCACTGCGCCAGTGGGTGTTAGTGTTTCGCATTGGACCAGTGTCATCCTCTTCCATCTCATTCTTAATATTTTCAAATATCACGGTTATATTACCTTGGAATCCTGCGTCATCCTCTTCCATCACATTCTCAATATTTTCAAATGTCACTGGTTCTATGTCTTCATCATCATTTTGAGCACCATCACGCCCCCTATCTACGTTAATCTCATCTACAATCATGGAAGAACATATATGTAAAATAAATTAACACGATAATTTTTTTACTTACTAAACATAATATATTATAAAATGATACATATGTACCTTCAGATCTCATGTCAAATAAGCTTCTCCTTGGTTCATTTGATATATTTTTTGTAGCAGAGTTCATCTCCCTGGAATTACAATTAAAATCCCCATTTTGCCTTAATGCCCCTTTTTTACTTAAGATCAATTGAGCCATGCTAATTGTTGCACTTGATTTATTATTTTTTGATGCATTCAGATCAAGAGACCTCCCATTTCCCAAACAACCATCCCTAGCTGGTAACACACGGGGCACATGCGGAGCACTTACTCGTTTCTTAGTTAGATTTGCATATCTGTTCATAGCCATTGGCGCAATATATTGTGGACGATGTTGCTGTAACATTACAAATTTCATTAAAGAAGAAAACTATTGAAAGAATGAAAGATTTTTAATGTGGTTACCTTTTGGCGTTGTTTAACGCGTGTAGCTACTTCATCATTATCTTCCTCACTGTCACCACAAGGATTTGGATAATATTCTACACTTTTGTCAACTTTTTTCTTTTTCTTTTTATTTGTTTTATCGCCTTCTACTAAACTTGTAAAAGACTTGGCAATAGTTTTAACTCTCAATTGTCGTAATCTTTCTTGATTCTCCTGAACCCTTAACATTTTACTTCTCTCATAATCATTCATTTTGTTGTGTGCACTGTGTTCTTGCATGCGTTTTTATCCCAAGAATGACTTGCTTACGGTCAATCAACTACCAAAAAACAATGTTCAACCAGTAGCAAATACTTATTAGATACCAGTCATTAAAGCTAAGAGGGCAAAACAGAGAAGAGGTTATATACATATCCAAGTACTAAGTTATCAAAAATATTATTTATAAGTGAACCACTTTGATACCAAGTACTAGATCAAAGACTTGTATACACTTAAAACCTTGTGTGAGGAACCATTTGAACTTGCAAAAAAATCAATTTAACTACACCAAGACATGAAAACTAACACCTACTCAAGACTGTTTTTTTAATGAAACTTCCTAAACATAGATAAAACACACATGTACGCATTTGAATTCCAACAAAATCTCAATAAATATAAAATATGAAATCTTTTACTTGACCAAGTGATACTGATTCACATGTAGCAGCAAAATTTAGTTTTGGACAAAAGTCTACCATATATAAATATAAACAAAGACAACATTACGTCTTCTTAATCAATCACCTGTAAACATACATTGATCGTTTTCACTTTCAGAACACAATGCATTTTATGCTTACTTGAATGGTGAAATGGTGAATTGGTGAATCTATTTTTTGTACATACTGCTCTATTTTTCATGCTTACTTGAATGCATTTTATTATATGAAATGGTGAATTGGTGATCTATTTTTTATACATATTTTGATCTTAGACCAGTTAGCACGTTATAATGGTGAAATGGTGAATTGGTGAATTAGTGAAAATACTTATTGACATGGTGAAATATAAACTGATCTTACATACTGATCCAACATGTTATAGTAGTAGTAGTATTGAAACTTGAAATACATACTGATCTATCTTTTTTATTACTTTGTGACTTGAAATACATACTGATCCAACATGTTTATATACCTACTATAAAATTCTTTAGCATGTTATAGTAGTAGTATTAGTAGTGAAAACTTGAAATATGTACTGATCCAACATGTTTATATACATACTGATCTATATTTTTTATTACTTTGTGACTAATTACATGTCTTACCCGATAACCCGATAAGCCCAACCTAATAAACCCGACAACCCGATAGACCCAAACCCGATAACCGAATTCTTTATAGGGTCGGGTTGCGGGCCAAATTTTCTTTTTGAAAACCCGATAAGACCCGACCCGATAAGGCTCAAATCCGACCCGATAACCCAATTGACATCCCTAATAGCAACTATATATGCATTGCCCAAGTGTTTTATTTAAGTTATACATTAGGTAAATGTCCTTATATGAAATATGAGTTATACATATGAAAAGGACTAGTGACTTTTTTGCTACATTCATTTTATGAAATGCCCATGTTCAATCTTAAATATAATGGTGAAGTATAATTGAATAACCCATTGAGTCCAAACTAGTATCGGTTGTTTGCAACTATCACGGTAACAAAAGTTTATATCAACTTTGAAACTATAAGCAAATTTCGTAACAAAAATGAATAAGTCACAAAAATAAAACAACACATACTTATAAGACTTTAATTCTAATTTTTAGTCTTTCCAACTAATAAAAAAGCACTTTGTAACAGTTATAACTATGAAATATATACAAAATATATTCACTTGTTTAATTTGAAAATCTAGTTATAAAGTAGCATGGTGTCGTAAATGTTTTAGAACATTTCAAAGTGTGAACCTTTGTACTATACCTCACTGACTGGTAGAAATCTTGAAATGGGTATGTAAAAGTTCAATAGATAAACTGAAATACTTGTTCATATTCATACTTAAGAATCATGTCCTTGTTCCTCTAATTAGATACTGCTAAAGCGAGACCCCGAGAACCACAAACTCAATGTGTTTATATTTTTGTATTCATCTCGCAACAAGAGGTATCTAATGCTATTGTAATACAATAACAAAGAGATGAGCATCATAAACAACTATAATTTATTTTGTTTATTAATCAAAATTCAACATTTGAACCTAATCTAAGAGTCATTTGCTCTATTAAAAGCAATAAATATTAGTGAACTTAGTGGGGATTTTTATCGAACACCTAGTGTTAAACAGAAAAAGTAAAAACATATCATCAACTAACAACAAAACTAAATATTGAACAATTATTTAGCATACTAGACTCATATAACACATATTTTGGAAGTTTAAATTCAAAGATTTGATGTAAACATTGAATAAAGTTACCTTTTAAAAGTGGAAGCACGTTCAAGCAAAAGGGGGAGGCTGAGGGTTGTGACTTGAAGAAATTGTAAAGAGGGAAATCTATTAGGAGATAAAGTAACATTGAAGGAGGGAAATAAAAATTTTCATTGGAATGTTAGAATGAAAAAAATGGCGCTTCATTTTTAGGGTTGGGGATTTTTGGCGGAAACTCAGATTTGGAATTTTGGGTGGGGGTTAAAGACTTTCTTCACTTTATGTTGTTATAATACATTCATTAGATATGTTTCTATTAGGTCTGGTTTTTCTTAGATTATAACTAGACATATCAATTAAAATAATTTGTACTAAGTGTTATCTTTCATGTTTAAAAAGGCAACACTTAGCAAAAACGTTGCATTTCTCTACAATATTTGCATTTCTCTACAATATTTGCAACACTTACAAAAAAGTGTTGCATTAAGTTTCCAAAATGCAACACTTATTACATAAATGTTGCTTAATTAATATTGTTATCTAAAAGGCAACAATTTTCTGAAGTGTTGCTTTTAAAGTGTTGCATTAGGCTCATTTTGTTGTAGTGTCAATTCGATAAACTCAATTATTTATTCATGTCGCTTATTATCCCAAAACCAGTCACATCCTAATGAGTCATAAGGATAATTCACTCATTAATAACATTATCCTGCGTGCCTAACGGGCTCTTATTAGATTCGTCAACCTAATAAGTCCGCTATCCACGTGGATTGACGCTATTAATGTTAGGTCATCCGTAACCCATGCACAAGACGTAAATAGTATTAAATGCTCGAAAATGGCATTAAATGCTCATAAATGGCACATTTAGATGTTAGTTTCCATTTAAAATAGTGAATAAAAAGACAAGTCTTGTTATTGAAAGTTTAATATAAAAACCATTTATTATTTATGTTTCTTAGTTTTATTAACATGTTTATATATATATTACGTCAATTTCAATATAAGTTTCGAGTCGTTATTCGTTTCGAGTCCACAAGCACGAGTCATGACTTCACAGCTTTTATACATTCTATAGTCCAATATATACTAAAGTCCATGTTACGGCGTTTTCGGGGTCAACTATGACTAAAAAGTCAAAGTAACACCGACGTTGCGCAAAGTTGACAATTTATAATATAAGTCCAAGTAAATAATCACAATATCTCAAATCAATCTCCAATCAACCCATATCAATCTCGTCATCCAAACAAACTACCAAATATACCCGTAACCAATGTGACGACTCTAATGGTCTTGACACGGTCCCGGTTAAGACCACGTGAACCAAACAAGCTCTAGAAGCTTTTCGGCTCCACGCGTCTCATCCAAACACCAACAACAACTACCAACTAGTTTCCACAACGACCCGACCCGGACCTTTGGTCCTCATGGGTCTCGTACGCCTCTCCAAACCCACATACGAAGCCCTAGCGGCTCGTACAAGCTAACATCTCCATCCAAACACTCCCCAAATGGCTTCTCTAATACCCGAACACAATCAAACAACATCCAATCATCAAACCCATAAACTATTATAGACCAAGAACATGAAAAAATAATAAAAATGCAAAAACACAATAAAATGACACAACACACGATACCATAACACTAGTTTACATGTTTAATTAGTTATAAACTCGTTTTATACCTGTGTTCATCCAAAACCCACCATGGTCGCCACATGTACGAGCCAAATAGGTCTCGTACAAGGCTTTACAAGACTCAAATGAGTCGTAACCAAGCTCCAGTTACCTTTTCCAAAACCGATCTATAAAAATACGACAAAACGCTAGAAATCCAAAACGTTTTTGAGGGATTTGGGGATGTTATCGTGGGTGTTATAGCGCGTGCTATATATGGATAGAAAGAGGAAAGAGATATCTATCTAATGGTGGTAGAGGTGTAGGTTCACTCGCTGGATTTTGGTTAGAAAGTGGCTGGTGAGTGGCGGCGGTCGTGGGGTGGTGGTGCTAGGGTTAGGGTTTTGTGGTGGAGAGAGAGAGTAGAGAGAGAAAGTAAAGAGGGATATGAGGTAGGGAGGGGGTTTATATATTTAGTGTTAGGGACCTCAAAATAAATAAAAATAGAAGGAGGGGGCGGCCTAGGGGAAATTGGGGGGCCAAACCCGTAACTTTTGTAAAACTAACTCGTTTACCCTTTCCCGAGCTCATATATTGTCTTACGAGTGTCCCACGACTTTCCTTCGACTTTATAGTGCTTTTATTTACGTTTTTCCACGAGGTTTGATTATTTATGTGTCAAGTGTCGTGTTACGGTTTAAAATTTACGTTATCTCTCGTAATAGTATTTATTATGCCGAATCACATGGTGCTTAACGTAAAGGGCTAAAACTCATACGACGACTCATACGATAATAAAATAAATCATAAAACCAATAAACGATGTCAAAACAAGTCATGGCTAACCGGAATAGTTCTAAAGGCAACTACTCAGTTTTACTTAGCATAATGCGGTTACCTAAAATGGGCTCCCTAATTGCCAATTGTCACATCGTGTGTTTTAGAGAGAGAGAGAAAGAGGATAGAATGGGATGTTAGAGAGAGAAACAAAAGTAGGAAGATTAGATTCAAATGAACATCCAACCCTCTTTCTTGTGGGGAGAGGGCTATTTATACATGGTTCTTCCGCCCTCCTTCGGGCTGTGGATCAGGCATACAGTGGGTAAAGACCTGTCCTTCTTTCACGGTGTTACTTACGCTAATCTATAACTACTAAATAACGTTAAGTCTACGAGCTAGCTTATGCTAGACTATAGTTGGGGTGACCGACTCTTCTATATGGATTTTCCAAATCCTAACACAGATTTATCTTAATTCAATGATATTACCATATCATTTATTGACAACGGACTATTTAGAATAACATAAGTTACTCACGGATTTAAACATGCAAAAACAGGATACAATATTATGAATGAAAGATAAACATAACTAATATTTTATTTCATTAAAATAATAATTGTTCAAAACATCCTTTATCCAAATACATAACCACAAATTTACTTGAAACTACTAGCTAAACGAAGTCCAATTCTATTAGCATGTTGAGTAAGCTTTTCCTTAGGTAAAGCCTTCGTAAAGGGATAAGCTAGATTGTCATTAATGTGAACTTCGAGTAGATTGATTTCACCTATTTTGACTTGTTCTCGAACATAGTGATATCGTCGAGGAAAATGTCTGGCGCCTTTCATGACTCCAGGTTCATTGGTGAATGTAATTGCCTCAGAATTGTCACAATACATATTTTTAGGTAATTCAGGTGAAGGCATAACTACTAGCCCTTAAATGAATTTCCTAACCCAAACAGCTTCCATCGCAGCTTTTAAAGCAGTTATGTACTCAACTTATGTTGCAAAAATCGTAATTGTACTCTACTTCTTGCTCTTCTAGTCTAATGCTCCTCCATTGACTATAAAGACATATCCCATCTGAGACTTCATATCATCTTTATCAGTTTGCTAGGACGCATCGCAGAAATCTGTAACATCAAGCTCTGCCTCTGGATTTCCACCATACACTAGAAAAATTTCTCTAGTAGCTCTTAAGTACTTGAGAATGTTCTTAACGGCATGCTAGTGAAGGTCACCTGGGTTCTGTTGATAACTTGATATCGACTGGTGATATTTTGTGCAAATGCCACATCTGGCCTTGTGCATCTCACTGCATACATGATAGATCCTACAGCCGAAGCATAAGGAACTTTACTCATGCGTACCACCTCTTCAGGTGTTGAAGCACATAGTTTGCTACTTAAGCCATGTTCTACTTGCATTGGCAAATATCCTTTCTTGGAATTATGCATCCTGAATCTATTCAAGATTTTATCAATGTAAGCACTTTGACTGAATCCAATTAACCACTTTGATCTATCTCTGTAGATCTTGATTCCAAGGATGTATGCTTCTTCTCCTAAATCTTTCATAGAAAAACATGTTCCAAGATAGGACTTAACATCTTTTAAACTTGGAATATGATTTCCCATGATCAATATGTCATCAACATACAGGATAAGGAAAGTAACATTACTCCCACTAGCTTTATGGTATACACATGGCTCATCGAGTGTAACACCCCTAAAATACGGTTCAGCGGAAGACTTACTAGCATTGGGGTGCTACGGGAAGTGGTACACGACAACAAGTATAGCGAAGTAGAATAGCTCATCAATAATATAAAAACATTGTCAAAGACAGTAATTAAGTTTTACATTTATTCAAAGTACGAGAGTAAGCCCATTAAAATAAACTCATAAAAAGCGATCCAAATTAAACATCATAGTCGAAATAATCCATGACCATGCCAATGCCTCTAAGCGCCTCCCAAAACAACTCCCTAAGCCTAAACACATCAAATACCTGAGAAAGACATGCTAAAGAGGTCAGCAAAAAGCTGGTGAGTTCATAGGTTTAAGTAAATAACATAGTAATGGACCAAATAGTGAAAATATCTTATTACACAAGTAAGTCATAGCATAAGCAATCATCATATCCAAAACCAAACAAAGATGTTATACGTCATGGCAAATTTTGCAACCACAAATCCAGGTGCCAAGTCGGGCAAACAAGTCCAAGATGGGGCGGTCAACCACGATAGATCTACCTACAACATGAATAAAAGACCTAAAAATTGGCAAGATATAGTGAGGCTAAAACTTAGCCTAGACTTCCTAATAAGCGCAAACAAAGCATAGTTTTATAAAAAGGTCCAGTCAAACAAGAGCATGCTTCTTACCCCAAGAACTAATAAACAATGTGCAAATAAAAGTTGGGCTATGAAACTCACCTTAGTCCAGCAAAAATGCACAAGAATCAACAGGAACAAGAAGAGTATCAACTATCAGAAATCAGCAACTACTAACTCGGCACGACCAAAAACCATAGACTTGCTTAGATTATGACTCCAATCAATAGTTTCCAATCCCGAATATAATCCAGTTTTTATTTCCAAAAACTCTTTCTCAAAACAGTTTTCTAATGTTTGGTATTCGCGTGTGTGTGGTGTCGACTCAACAAGATTCATGTAAACTCATGCTACTCAAGTACTCAACAAATAAAGATCACAACAAATCTATGTGTCAAGTCGTAGTCTAATAAGTCTCTTAAACATATCGTCAAAATTTATTGAATTTGTCAATTCTATAAACCTTACGATATATTCGCCTTGCTTATTATTCCGAAACTATACCACGTCCTAGGGCGTCTTAGGATAAGTGGTCATTACTAAACTCTCCCGACATAACTAACGAGGTCTCACTTGGTTCGTCAACTCAATAAGTTCGTTAGTTAGGTAAGTTAAGTTTATTAACTCCAAATATCCATGACTAGCAATTAATGATATTCAATTAATGTTCAAGGCATCTCTAGTTTTGTGTGCCCTCGAAACATTAAGTAACTCCCTCGTTATTAGTTATATTCCTCTTTTTTCCATTTTATTATAAAAGAGTTTATAACAAGTATTATATACTTGTTTCTATTAGGAAAACCATTTATTATATATAGTTTACGTTATCGTCATAGTTATTGTTATTCGAGTTACTATTTGTTTCGAGTCACAAGTCCGAGTCATAATTCTCGACTTATCAATTTGTATCAAGTCCAATAGTCAAATAAAGTCCATGTCACGGCCTTGTCGAGGTCAAAGAAGACTAAAAAGTCAACATGACACCAACTTGGCGCAAAGTTCACAAGTATAATATAAGTCTATAATGTCAAGTCCCAATATCACAACTTCAACTTCACGTGGTTTTCTACGACTCACGTCTAACCTATCCTCCGTCATATCTAACATATCTCATTTCTAGTCCAAAAACATCCAACCAAGTTAGTCGCGACCTTTCGGTCTCGACTCCCATTCTCACGTCCAAAACAACAACAACAACTACTACAATATATCCATCCTTCAACAAAGTTGTCGAGACCTCAAGGGTCTCGACCCACAACCTCCTCGCAGCCTACAACCAAACGCCCTTCGAGGGCCTTTTTCCCATTCGACACTCATCACAACCGAACCAAAATAAACCTCCAATTATACCAAGTTATCACCAAATGGGTTTTCATCCAAAACCCGGAACAACAACAATAATAACAAGAAAAGTAGCATCAAAACTCAAGAAATAAATTAACCAAACAACCCTCACCGAGAGCCAAAGCCCTCGGCTTGGCTGTCTCGACACACACGACACACAAACATGACACACAAACACGACACAACTCAGATACCAACAAGATTAGACACATTTTTATTTATCAAGAATCGTTTCCCCATGTTTTTATTCATCAAACCCAACGAGTTAGTGAGTCAACTCGTGACTCACCACGAGTTACCAACAAAAATGAGCCAAACTCGTTTGTTTTCGAACCTACCTTCGATTTAACACGTTAAAATGAATGGTGGTGGTGTTGTGGTGGTGATAGGTGGCGCATGTATGACTTTCAAGAGGGGAGGGGAGGGTTTTTGAGGGCGTGGCCTTGGGGATCAGATAGAGGAGGATGAGGGGAGTGTTTTGAGGGTCCTGGTGTGGTTGTGGAGGTGGCGGTGTGGCGGTGGTGGCGGCGTAAAGGTGGTGGCCGGCGGCTAGGGTTTCTCAAGAGAGAGAAAGATGGAAAGTGGTGATGATAATGTGTGTTTTTTTTATGTTTGTATGTGTGGTGAGGTAGGTGATATACCACCTAGGATGATTTTATGTAATTTACCCTTAAAAATTGATACATTTTCAAAATGGTGTGAATATGGGGCGCGGCCAACATAAAACCACAAGGGCCAATCCGCAATTTTTTCAAAGTTCCCCGATTCCTCTAATCCCGAGCTTAATTATTTCAATTAAAAGTCTAACAAGTTCCTCTCGAGTGGACAATAGATTTAATTATGTTTTTCCAATAAAACCGGTCATGAATATGCTTATGGAACTAAACGAGTGGTTTTCTCAAGTTTTCTTAATTAATTGGTTTTTCCTAGTGCCGAGGTCTAGTAGTGCCTAGTCTAAAGTCACAAACAAGGTCTAACACAGAAGGTATTCGCATAATATCAAGAGTTTATAGTCGATAGTTTAACTTGCTAAAATTTAAAATAGTGTGGTATTAAAAATAGTTTTCAAAATTTACCAGCTGTCACATCGAGATTCTGAGTTAAACCATTTTTTTTATTTCCTCATCAAATCTCTTATTCCATTGCCTTGATGCTTGCTTCATTCCATAAATGAATCTTTGAAGTTTGCATACTCGCTTTGGAAATTCAGGATTAACAAACCCCCCAGGCTGCACAATATAGATGTTCTCATCTAGGCGACCATTTAAGAAGGCGGTTTTGACATCCATCTGCCAAATCTCATAAATCATAATATGCTGCTATGGCTATAAGATTCCTAATAGCTCTAATATCTGCTACGGGAGAAAAAGTATCCTCGTAGTCAATCCCGTAGGTTTGAGTAAAGCCTTTAGGGGGTCATTTAAGCCCTAAATCATTACATTTTATATCCATTACTGCTTAAAATCGTTTCTTTTCACAATTTAGGTCTTTTGGAAGCAAATTGCTGGAATGAAGCATTTTTGGATGAAAAGGAGCGAAAACATGAAGAAAACGACAAAGTCAAGAATACAAGGTTGTTTTACAAGCCTGGCGGTGTCCCAACTCCAAGGGCGACGCCATCGCTCACAAGGTCTTCTAAAAAGTCTCAAGCGACAACTCAAAACTTATTTTGGTCCTAACACCTGATGGCGTCACGCTTAAATCCTGAAGGGCGTCACCCTTACTTTCTTCACCAGACGACCAAGATCCTTCCCAGACGACGTCCATAAGCAAGCCCGACGGCGTCACTATTTCTCACCTGAAGCTTTCCCAACGATGACTTGTCCAAAATGAAACCCTTATGACGGTGTCACCATCAATAGGCGACGCCGTCGCGAGTGTAAAATCTATATATAGACTTTGAATTTTCTGTATTTTGTGTGCATTATTTTGGAGAGCAAACCCTAGTTCGTTTGAGGTCCGACTTGGACAGTATTTTAGGGTTCCAAACCCTCTTGTACACTTAAAGATAAGTTTGTTTATCCAATCTATCACCATGTTTCATCTATGTTCAATTGTTTGTTTGTGTTCTTGCTTATCTATCATGTGTAACTAAATTAATTAAGTGTTTGCCTAGATCCAATGAAACCTAGTTTTTAATTATTGTTAGGTTGTCTCTTGTTCTAATTGGAAGATGCTAGAATAAGGGAAACTGGCTTATTCTTTAATTGTTGCGAGTTTAAACGTCCTAAATAGCAAAAAGCTTAAGAGCGCACTTAGGCCATCGTTGTGTTTATTGCGTGAGTTGTAGCTTGAGGATAATAGAGTATTTGGGGGAGATACTTCGGTACTTGGCGATCCCGGATATTCTAGAGGAGAGTTACGATTCATAGAATTAGGGAATTAGGCACCCCCTATGACTAACACGGAATACAACGCACCAATTAGAATGAGGATGTGCCAATTCAACCGACCAATAAAAGATAACTAGGGAGTAAGAAACTATAAGTGAACACAATTTTAATTATCATAAGAAACACTCATACAATCCATAGCTTTTTACCTTTAACTGGTTTAATAGTTTTTAATTTAAATTGTTAAGTAGTTTAATTGATAGAATTACCAAACCCCACTCTTCAAACCCTGAGATTTTAATCGCTTTCATAAAAAATATAAAAAGATAAAAAAAAGAATCTTCCTCACCTCACATTTTCGTCATATATCTCTGCTAGCATCTCTATTCCCCTAGAGAACGATCAACCCCCTAGTCTTGCCCATACTACACTGCAACAATTAGGTACACTACCTAGTGGGTTGTAAAGCTTGCTCGCGGAAAAAGAAGTATTTCGACCCCGAACCATGCACCACCAACTTCTTATAAAAACTAAGGCACAATTAGCCATTACGATGCACAAAACAATAACATCACGTACAAAGGCGTGTTGATTGTCTAAGGATATGTCTTTTACTAACTTCTTATGAAAACTAAGGCACATTTAGCCTTTATAATGCACAAAACAGTAGTATCTTATACAAGGCATGCTGATTATCTAAGGATATGTGTTTTACTAACTTCTTATAAAAACTAAGGCACATTTAGCCATTCTGATGCACAAAACAATAATATCGCATACAAAGGCGTGATGATTGTCTAAGGATATGTCTTTTACTAACTTGTTATGAAAACTAAGGCACATTTAGCCTTTCTAATACACAAAACAGTAGTATCTCATACAAGAATGCTGATTGTCTAAGGATATGTGTTTTACTAACTTCTTATAAAAACTAAGGCACATTTAGCCATTCCGATGCAAAAAACAATAATATCTCATACAAAGGCGTGCTGAATGTCAATGGATATGTCTTTTACTAACTTCTTATGAAAACTAAGGCACATTTAGCCTTTCTAATGCACAAAATAGTAGTATCTCATATTAGGCGTGCCGATTGTCTAAGGATATGTGTTTTACTAACTTCTTATAAAAACTAAGGCACATTTAGCCATTTTGATGCACAAAACAATAATATCTCATACAAAGGCGTGCTGATTGTCTATGGATATTTCCTTTACTAACCTCTTATGAAAACTAAGGTACATTTTGCTTTTCTAATGTACAAAACAGTAGTAACTCATACAAGGCGTGCTGATTGTCTAAGGATATGTGTTTTACTAACTTCTTATAAAAACTAAGGCACATTTAGCCATTCTGATGCATAAAACAATAACTTCTCAAACAAAGGCGTGATGATTGTATATGGATATGTCTTTTACTAACTTCTTATGACAACTAAGGTACATTTAGCCATTCTAATTCACAAAACAGTAGTATCTCATACAAGGCGTGCTGATTTTCTAAGGATATGTATTTTACTAACTTCTTATGAAAACTAAGGCACATTTAGCCATTCAGATGCACAAAACAATATTATCTCATACAAAGGCGTGATGCACAAAACAGTGATATTTCATACAAAGGCGTGTTGATTTTCTAAATGTATGTATTTTTACTAACTTCTAATGAAAACTAAGGCACATTTAGTCGTTCTGATGCAGAAAACAATGTTATTTTACACAACTCATGGATTATCCAACCGTTTCGCATTTTTACTACCTTCCAACTATAATTGTCGCACATTTAACCCATTTTTAATGCACACAGCAGTATAAAATCACATAACTCATAGTTATTCAAACATATCACACTTTTTACAAACTACCAACATTTATCTACGACCACTGATGCACATTTAGCCATTTTTATGCACAAAACATTTACAATTAAATCAGATGAACATTTTAACCGGTGATAGATCAACAAAGCAATTGTAGGTTAAAAAAACCATTACCTGTGATATATCAATCGTCGTTTAACACCATGTTTGTCAATGAAATCACTGATTACATATTCAATTTAAGAAGTTTTGATTTATTTTTGAACGATTAATGATGAATTCGGAATTTAATCGTTCTTTTTAGAGAGAAGAAGTAAAGTTAGAGAGAGAATGAAACTTTTGTTATGGCAGATGTGAGGAATTTGATGCTGATTAAATGGTGTATTTTATTGAATTGACCATTTTGACCTTGCGATTTTAATTGGTATTAACGTTAAGGTTGTTTGATCTAGTCCATTATTTTGCAAATCAATGGTCAATATTTCTTCTTATTCTTTTTATGAAAAAACCTCTTTTTATTTTAACTCACATATATATATATATATATATATATATATATATATATATATATATATATATATATATATATATATATATATATATATATATATATATATATATATATATATATATATATATATATAGGATAAAGATCAAATAAAAAGACAAATATCCGTAAAAAGATAAAAAGATTTTTTTTCAAAAAACATTCTCAAAAAATTTCAAAAAAAATTCACAAGATCGGGTATGATGGTGCATGAAAAAGTTGTGAAAAACTTTCTTCTAAAAGTGGTTTTTGCACCCAACTTCTTTTGACTTTTTTCATCAAAATAACATTGCGCATCTAACTAAAACAAGTTGAAAATTTTGTGCATCAAAATTTTTTTGCGCATCAAAATTCGTTTTTTGTGCATTAAAAAAAACGTATCAAAACTCAAAATTATAAAAAATGTTTTCACAAAAGTTTTATACACCAACATACCCGATCTTGTGAAATTTTTTCAGAATTTTTGGAGAATTTTTTTTAAAAAAACAAATCTTTTTATTCTTTTTACGGATATTTGTCTTTTTATTTTAACTTTACCATATATATATATATATATATATATATATATATATATATATATATATATATATATATATATATATATATATATATATATATATATATATATATATATATATATATATATATATATATATAGAGTAGGGATCCAATGAGAAGTAAATTAAAATAAGAAGTGGTGAGAAGTGACCAAAACCACGCATTTAAGATGCAACGACTTGCATTAGATGCATTTCTATTCATATAGATGCAACATCTTGAGTTTCGAAAATTAATTTGATGTATAGATCGTCCAAATTGATTTTCATGATTTCGCACGTCTTGAGGAACAAAAACAAGAGAAATCATGAAATGCATCTAATATACGTATATGCATCTGATTAAAAGCTAGAAAACACACTATGGTGCGTTATAATGCATCTAACATTATAGGGATGCATCTAATTTAGGTCGGTGCATCTCGGATTTGCGGTTATAGTTCTTCTTATTCTTCTTATTTTAAGTAATCTTCTTATTTGATCCTAACTCTATATTATATATATATATATTTATATGGGTAGAGATACAATGAGAAGTCATTTAAAATGAGAAGGCTAGTAAGGATTGTGGAGGTGACATATGTCACATTTACTCATCACCATGCCACATCACCTCTTCCTTCCACCTCCCCAACCCCCCCCCTTCGCCGAAAAAAAAAATTCAAAAAAAAATTTTGAATTTTTTTTTCGGGCAAGAATTTTTTACCGCATCACACTTATAAATTAATGCATTACACCCCCACCCCTCGAAAAAAATTTTCAATTTTTTTTTTCTTTTTTAAATTTGACTTTTTTTTTGGGGGCAAAAAGATCCTTACCGCATCACAGTTATAAGTTACTACATCACAGTTATTAGTTACTGCATCACAGTTATAAGTTACTGCATCACTTTTACTGTATCACAGTTATAAGTTACTGCATCACTTTACTACATCACAGTTATAAGTTATTGCGTCATAGTTATAAGTTACTGCATCACATTTACCGCATCACAGTTATAAGTTACTACATCACACTTATAAGTTACTACATCACTTTTATAAGTTATAAGTGTGATGCAGTAACTTATAAATGTGATGCGATAAAAAAAAATTTGCCCAAAAAAAAATTCGAAAAAAAATTTTCGAATTTTTTTTCGGCAAGTGGGGGGGGGTAGGGGTAATGCAAAGAACTTATAACTATGATGCGTAAAAAAATCTTGCCCGAAAAAAAAAAAAAAAAAAATTTTACGTCATAGTTATAAGTTACTGCATCACTTTACTACATCACAGTTATAAGTTATTGCGTCATAGTTATAAGTTACTGCATCACATTTACCGCATCACAGTTATAAGTTACTGCATCACTTTTATAAGTTACTGCATCACTGTTATAAGTGTGATGCAGTAACTTATAAATGTGATGCGATAAAAATTTGCCCAAAAAAATTCGAAAAATTTTTCGAATTTTTTTTTCGGCAAAGTGGGGGGTAGGGTAATGTGGCATGTGATGGTGATGTGGAAGGAAAAGGTAATGTGGAAGGAAAATGTAATGTGGCATGTGATGTGGCAAGATGACACATGTCATCTCCACATTCATTCCTACTCTTTTCATTATAAGGATCCTTCTTACAATATCTTTATATATATATATATATATATATATATATATATATATATATATATAAACTTTTAAAATAAACCTTTAACATACTAATAACTTTTAAAATTACTATAAATTTTTTAATAATCTATGCAATAGTGTGACAACAAAATGATCTAGAAATAAGTTAAATCTTATAACCGAAAATTTAGCTATAATATTAGCAAAACTCATAATAAACATATACGCGCAAACAAAAAAGCTCGGTCATGACATTCAAAAAAGGACTAACAAAAAGTTATTAAGAAGTTAGAAGAAAATAAAATGTTGTCAAACAAAAGATGCATATATCATAATCAAAAAACCCTGCCGTGACGCGTGGGTTATATTTTTCTTATTATTCACTGCTTTCTCTGATTATATTAAAATAAATTTACATCTCAATCACTTGATTAATATTCAAGGAAACCAACATTTCGATCATTGTCGACTTTTTTTATTTGTGACCGACAATTATTTGTGGGCCTACGGCTTAACCACTAATTTAAGTGTCGCTAGAGTTTATAACTTTATACGTGGGCAAATCACACATGGTCTCTCCTGGACTAGATATGAACTTGTTAAAAGTTGTATATGTTTATATGAACAGGGGCGGTAATTTTTGACACGACACGATAAACAATATGAACACGATACGAAATTAATCTGGTTTGGGTTGAAGATAAATAGGTTTGGGTAAAAAACATGTCAATCCGTCTAATCCTTTTAATAAACGGGTTGTGTTTGGGTTGAGTAAATACTAAACAGGTCAAACTGTGAACCTGTTTAAGTATACAAAACTGAAAAACTAAAAAATATAACCTAGGTTTTTTATGTTGTATGTGAATTAAATATATTTTTTATGTACTTAATATAAATGAATTACGATTATATCTCAAACATCATTAAAATTGACACTTAAAACTCTAAAAACTGTCATATAGTTATTTGTATGTTTTTTTTTAAATTATATTTTAGATCCTTTTATCATTTTTTCGTTTAAACTAGTTAAAATAACAAACAACCAACCTTATTCATTGCTTGACCTATTTAGTTAAACAGGTTAAACGAGTCATAAACGGGTTACACGTGTTATGCAGGTCTGGGTTAGGGTTGAGTTTCTTGACACGATTAATAAATAAGTCGTGTTTGCATATATGTTATACCAACCCGTCAACACATAAACCTGAATAGATCAACACGAACATAACTCAATTGTCACCCGAGGTGGTATCAAAGGCAGTATTGCATTGGTTATCATTTCTATTCCATGTGATACAAACTATAATACTTTTTTACTAAGATACTAATCCAAAAACTACATACACGTGAAAATACATCAATATCTTTATCTAATCATTGACTTGTTAAAAAATATATAAAATAATAAGTGCATGTAAAAATAAAAACAACTTTTTGTACCACCAGTATGTTCTCATTTTCAATGAGTCCTCATTCAATGTATTGATTCTTTTTTCCTTTTTCTAATTTATTTATTTTTATAGTTATTTTTCACTTTTGTCATATTGTAACTTTTTACTTATGTCATATACATGTACTTATATATGTATATGAACAAATAATATATTTTTTATTGAGAATAAATAATTAGAAATACAATATAAAGAACATTACATAATTATCTTATTATATCAATATTTTCGGAATAAAGTAATAATATTCGCGAAACACATTTCGACGATTAACATATGTGTCTTTCCATCCAGATGCATTTTCTCTTTTATATGTAATCCAAAGTGGATGTGTAACGTCCTGTAAATATCCCTTTTCTCATAACGGGCCTCAATAAAAATTTAAAACCAAACTCGACATCATTTCTTATCACCAAAGTACAATATATCACTCACAACTAGGGGTGTTGTCGGGTCGGGTTGTCGGGTTATCGGGTTGGTCGGGTCGGATTGTTTCAGGTTTGGGTGTTCCAAATATTGACCTAACCCGACCCTATAAGAAATCGGGTTATCGGGTTTCGGGTCAAAACGGGTCGGGTTGAATCGGGTTGTCGGGTTGTTATCGGGTTGTGACGTGTTAACTATCTTACTAATTCACAAAACACAATCTTGGATTGGTGAAATTAATATCACAAGATTTACTTTAATATACCATCTTTAAAACTAATCAATCTTGCTTTTTCTGTAGAATAACCCACGTTAGTAACAGTTGGTCACTTATGTATATGAGCAGTAGGTTTAATTAGTAAAACAAAACATAAACATATTGCCATTAAATCAAAGTAGAGAACAGTAGGTTTAGAAACAAAATATTGCCATTAAATTAAAGTAGAGAACAATAGGCTTAGAAACAAAATATTGTCATTAAATTGCGGACTTGCAGTAGGATTTGATCAGTGAGTGATAGTGTGATACGTTTTGAGTTGAATTACGTAGCCTCATTTTTTAACTAGTATACATCTCATATACTTATTGGGCTAACAGTGAATAAGTGATTATACATCAAGTAGGGGCTTAAATGAAAAAAAAAACAAGGAAGGTTTATAAATTTATAGGGGTTATCGGGTTGAACCCGAACCCGATAAAGTATAAAAAATATAACCCTAACCCGACCCTATAAGGTTATCGGGTTGACCCGATAAACCCGATAAGCCGAGTTGAACCCGAATGAACCCGACCTTATAAGGCTTTATCGGGTTCGGGTCGGGTCGGGTCAACCCATTTGACACCCCTACTCACAACCCTCCCCCCTCCTCATCCCTATTTCTCTTAATGGGCCTTAAACTACACCGGATCCCTTTTAATTAAATTTTGGGCCTATGTTTTACTTTTAGCCCAAACCAAGCCATTAACCCTTTATATTTTTTTATAAAACGTTCGATAAACTTACACTTGGCCTCGATTATACTTCCAACAAAGAATCAGGAATGCTAAAAATTATTTCGTCACACGATCGTTTGATAACAAAATAAAAACCAAAGCTAACTATGTTCGACCATTTCTACAAACTTTCTTAATGTCAACCAAATTCAATAAAAACTTATATTTTCTAGTCCTATGTATAACAACCCGTAAATTTCCGGATTATTATAATAATATTTATTACGTCACAAAATTTAAATCGATTCTTTTCTGACAATTATCGATATTCAAGTCTAAAAACGAGAGGTCGTCTCATTTCTTTTAAAAATAAGACACCGCACACATGATACCTGTCCACTAATTATCTGTATAATAAATGTGAAATTTATTATTGTCCAAGTTAAAATGTAAGCATACATAAGCTTAATCCCTTATTCTGAAAAGTTTTTCCGTATACTGCAGTGCAGTTGCATACAAGACTAAAAATAAATACTGAGATAAGAGAAAAATACACTTTTCGTCAATCACTAATAATTTACGAAAGAAAACGAGAAGTTATCTCGTGAGTTTAGAAAGTCACGGCATCGCACGCATACCGACACCAAATTAATAACGACAAACACTTATAATCAAATTTCTACATAATAAGAATGTCATAATATTACGGTTAAGAAATCGTTTCCAAAAATATAATTTCTATATCTTTCGGGTACCGGGAAGGTACGTTTACTCGAGGATTCGACAAAACACGGGTACAGTTAAGATAAAAAGTAAAGACAAAATAGATGATACTACCCCATTTATATCCTTAGCCGCCTTGTTCTTCTTCTCCTTTCTTTTTTCGCTTCTTCCAAAACCAGAACCGAGAAAGAGACTTGCTCCCCTTCCTCTTCAGTCACCATGATCCATCACCACATATTTCAGCCACATAACCTACCCTAAAGGGACACTAGCTCGGCTGTGAAAGGAGATGGTAGCCAAGTAGAGTGCCACGTTTAAATCAAGAAGAGAAAGTGGATTCAAGACTATCCCTTTGTACATTTATAAAAAGGGTGGTTCTTCAGTCGAAGTCTCCATCCATTCCTCAAAATAAAATCCGAAATTAGGGTTCTTGATAATTAGGGTTTCTCAAAACAAAGGGCTTTTGGAAATTGATAGATGGGTTTTGTAGTTGATGGCACAAGGAAGCTACTCCATAAGTTAATTGTTCCAAATCACCTCGATTCTCCTCCAATTTGGTTTCTTTGTTTCGGTGTTCATGTCCTTCGACCCGCTCTTGGGATCATTGTAAGAACACCTTCGATTTTCTTTATTAACTTGTAAATCTGTAATTTGTTTTGAATCAAAAATTATACTTTTATATATATAGTTCGAATTGATGAATTGTGGAATTAAACATATCTTCCTAGTTGTTGTCATTGTTGTTGTTGTCGTGAAACAAGAAAAGAAAAGACATAAAATATTTTGAAAGTCTTGATTTCCTGAAAAATCCGGCTTAATTCTCGTGCTTAGTGACTTACATCCGACGTATATGCAAAATACTCATCATCGGCTTATTATAGTGTTCGGCTTAGTTCTTGACTCGTTTGTGTTGTAATCCGACTGTGAAACATATTCACTCGAGGAGTGTATGGAGTTTCATTTGTGGTTTGACTCGTATAGCTCATTACCATGAGAGTGTTAAGTCAAATGGCAAGCCACGGGTAGTACCCGACTCCTAGTGTTTTGTTGCCTTGTTCCAGTGAACGTATAGACTCACAAGAGTCTTGCAACTGAAGTTGTATCAAAGTCACCATAGGATACGTGTGTCTTGCTTGCTTCGAGCCAAAGGAGAACACCTCGAGGGTGTTTCTATCCGAATCAACACTAGACCATGTCGTGGTCTTAGAAGACTTGTAAAAGTCTTGGTATATGCGCGCTTTGTTTATTTATTTTCTGCACCAAGAGTTGCTGAAATTCAGCCCCTTAAGGGTACGTTTGCCCGCTGAATTTCCAGCTCCAAAAGGGTGCGTTTACCCACACTTTCAGCTCCAAATGGTGCGTTTGGCGTGATTTCCAGCTCCAAATGGTGCGTCGGTTTGCTGATTTTCTGCACCAAATAGGTGCGTTTGGTTTCGTGTATAATAGCCCCAACAGGGGTGTTTGTTTGCTGCCGTGCAGCCACAACAGTGAGTCTTTTACCATACTCATTTTGCCTCAACTCACAATATTCAAACCAAGGGATAAAATGTTAATGGGATAGATTGATTTATGTCATATTTTTTGTACCATTAATTCAACAGTAGTATACTTCACCGTAAAACAATCAATTAGCAAACTTAAAGTAACTAAGAGATTTAATGTGTTTTGGGTTAAGAAGATTAGTATTTCGTTTATCTTTGGATTGTTTAAATTATTTGTGCACCGAGACCCGATCTACCGAAAATAGTTTTATTCATTTTGCCCACAAGTTACAATTTCAAAACATGTTGGTCAAGTTAAAAACAACTAGTAGCTAAAATCACTAAATTTTTCTAAATTGGTTGTGAATGAATTGGGTAAATTTCTTTTGGGTTGAGTGTCAAATTCCTGTTGGCTGAAGCCCAATAAAGTTCCTAGACAAGAGGTTGCGTTCGACTTACGGTTTGCTTCGGCATATTTCGACTTAACCTCTCGACGCACTCAAAGCTACATAACACATCTTATAAGCGGATTTACGAAAATGCAACATGTCTCAAAACTTAATATTTTTTTTATCATTAAATTTATATTTTAAATTACAAAACAAACAAAAGAAAATGTAAACGTTAACTCATTTTGATATTTTAGCTCATTCAAGCTTAATGGGACTTACTTTGAGTATAAAAACTTATATGAGTTTGGTAAACAATATAGATATAGCTTATCTTTAAAAGTAAAGATTGTAACATTTATTTATCACGGAAAGACTAAAATGTATACATGAGTCATGCCCAACTTTCGTCAAAATATAATTAAGTTGCTATATTTTTAATAACAAATATAACTTATTATATTTTTGTATAATAACCATCAATGAGAAGTTTTATTCATAACTTGCACCATCAAATTGTTAAATACAAATATATTAAGTAACGCTGTTACTTAAATATTCCTAAGTTGACAAATGAATATGATACATGGAAATATTTGTACATGTGTGTACACTAGGTAAAGTATATACCTTTTAAATAATGATTACATAATCCATTAATGTCTAAAATCATATGCATCGTTGTTTGGTTATCATCAAACCGAAGTCTTGATTCATCCTTCGTATCTTTTCTGTGTGTACCCTTCCAAGTATTATCATTTGGTCATCATTAAACCAAAGTCGAAATTACTTCCTTGAGATTTCTTCTATGTCATCCTTCCTAAGCCGAAACCCACTCAAACCTGAGTAAATCATTTTAACATAAATGATGCCACAACAACAACAACAACAAAAACATTTAAAACTTATAAAATGAGTTAAACTTTATCAAGTCTTAAACAGAAAGGCTAAACTGTCGTATTAATTAGGTTACGTGTCGGAGCCGTGCACTAGCACTCCTTGATTTAATTCCCTTTAGACTTCCTATTGCACAATGCCAAGGTGAGTTTCATAGCCCCTACTTTTAACTGCTTTATACTTGTTTTGGGGGAAGATACATGTTCATTTTACTTAAATCATTTTACTAGTGCATTCCATGCATACTATGCTCTCACATGTTTAAAGTTTTCATCATACATAGATGTTTTACAGAGCATACCAAAACCTTTGACCTAGAATATTACGCAGCTTAGCCTAAGACTTTAGATCTCAAATTGCCCTTTTCATGAACCGTCAATTCCTGCTGGGAAGCGCAAATGTTATAAATAGATCTATTGAGGGTGACTCCTTCGCTCGTTGACCCCGCTTGGGTCAAGGCGAAACATATAGCATGTCGGGACCGAGTGTATTGGGATAAACACTCGCCATGGGCTCTGTATTTGTATGACTTCTTTGTGCATACAAGAACTGTCGTAGTTTCGGTTGCATGAAGTTAGTGCTAGCGTAGTAGATTCAATATATGACATTATATTCGTTGTAATGTGCATATACCCTACTTATGGTCCACTAACGAAATCTCTTTTATGAATTGAAACCATAAACTTTATGACATTACGCAGATGTAATGATCATCAAAAACCAACGTTGAAACAGTGTACTGAATTCCTTTTTAAATAAACCTATGAACTCACCAGCGTAAGCTGACCCCTTTTAGCATGTATCTTCAGGTTTTTGAGGAGATAGCTTATTTTTGGAGGCGCAAGGCAAAGGCATGGCATGGTCATAGACAACTCTGATTTATGTATTGGGACCACTTATTTATAATGGGCCATTTTCCGCACTATTCAATAATGTAAACATTGTTTTCAAGAAATGAATAAAAGTTTATTTATAAAAATCCGTTGTTCTATGCTTATGTTGTGATACCAATTTAGTAGCACCCCAACACTTGTATGCTTCCGCTGAGTCATTTTTGGGGGTGTTACACTATGTCTCTAATGGTTAACCAAGAGGGTTCACAAGGTTTAAAAACGTTTTCCTAAATTGTTTGTGTGGAAAACTAGAAGGGGGGTTGAATAGTTTTGCCGATTTTAAGTTAGTTTCAAAAACTTTAGATTCGGTTTTATGTGAAATCGTATGGATGGATAGAAAGTATAAAGCAATAAGTAATGTAAGTAATGAAAGCAAGTAAAGTAAAGGATAGGAATGACACAACCGATTTATAGTGGTTCGGCTACAAGGACACCTTCCTTGCCCTACTCCACTCCACGAGTCACCTACTTGAGAGTTCAAGCACTATGTCAACAAGCTCCTTCAAATTGGCGGAGAAGCCTCACAACGTCGCTTACACTTTTTCCGGTACAAAGCTAAATACCGAGTCCTTAACACGGAGGACCAAACCAACACAACTATAACACAACAACTATGTGAAATATAAAATACAAGATCTTGCTACAGAAATCTTGTGGAGGAACAAATCAATCAAGGACCCCTTGCTTGGATGACTTGTAGTATCTCGTGATCTCGCCTTTGAGAAGGACCGATATGAGAATCACAACAAAAGAAAGAAGAACTACTATATAGATCAAGTGATCTGAGATTCGAAGAGAGAAGTAATATATGAGAGAGTTTGTAAGAAGAGGGGTGAGTTACAATGAATAAATGGCTCACTATTTATAGGCAAAAAATTACTATTGTTCCCCGGATCCCACGGATCCCTTACATGAGGGATCCGTCTAGTGTAAACTAGGGATCCGTAGGACGCTCCTCCTATTTGGGTTATGGGTCATGGATCATGGGTCATGGGTCATAGACTTTGGATCATGGGTATCCAAATAGACACAATGTATCTATAAGATGCAATGCATCTAGTCAATGGGTCATGGGTTAGCTCCATGGGTTATAAATTTGCTCCATGGGTATGGGTCATGGGTTATGGATTTTACCCATCCTAATAAACTATTACAACAAATAAATTATTATAACAATTTATGTTAAATGACTATATATGTAAATGTTTTACAAAAATAACATGTATCCTTATAATTTTACTTATGATAACTTTATATTTGTTATCAACAAAACACAAAAAGATTGCTAAATATGAATAAACTTTTTTACGATTTATTTGTATTAACAATCTCCCCCGTTTTGTTGATGACAAAACATAATGTTATGATGAGTAAAACTTAAGATTAGATGTATGTTTTTAAAGCATATAATGTTTTACTTCTTCTCCCCCTTTTTGTCGAAACAAAAAGTGAACCTAACGAAGAAATAAAGTGTGGAAAAGGAATATAATCCACGAATCACTAACTCCCCCTTGACGGTAGCTCCCCCTAGAATAGGGCGTTGATCTGTGCTAAACAGTCAAGTCTAATCACACAAACTGGCCACTTGTGAATGACCAGCCGTAACAGACTTAAAACAGTTCAGACACAAATACAATGAAGTCCTGGAGAATACAATGAATTCCCGGGTCGTTAAGTCCCACGGAGACTCAATGGTGTGTAAAACACAAACTCAGATGATAGAATGATCACTAAAGATAGCGAGGAAAGGATTTGGATGGAATAATTACACTAAAGAAAAAGTTTATAAACTAAAGCAACTTAAATACAAATTAAGAAAATTAAAAAGATAAAATATATTAAATAAACGCTATCACTATATTTAAAGTGATGAACGTTTAAAACTTAAAACTTAAAACTTACGTTTAAATAAAAATAACGTAAACGTACAAAATAAAAAATGATATTTAAGAAATAAAAGTCCTAAAAATATGAAAAATACATTTTTATAAACCTAAAGATATAAGAAAATTTTAAGAAAAAGAAAATTAATTTTATAACTACTTAATTAATTATTATTAATTAAAAACTATTTTTAACTATTAAATAATTACCTAAAATACAAGAAATTAGGAAATAAAGCTAGAAAAATAAAATTAAGACTTGGAAAAGTCTAAAATAACAAAATAGAATTTTCAAAACTATTTTTGTATTTTTCTGATTATTTTTCTATTTTTTTATGAATTAAAAACTATTTAAAACTTCTTAAATTATTAAAAATTACAAAATAAACTAAGAAAAATCTGAAAAATTACTTTTTTTACTTTTTATATTTATCTTAACTTAATAAAATTGAAAAATTATTATTTTTTTTTTGAAGCTTTTCTTAATTTTTTATATTAAATACTATTTAAAAATGCTTAAAAACTAATTTAAATTGAGAAAAATAGCAAAACAACTTAGAAAAATCTGAAAATTTCAGGAAAAGTATAAAATGATATTAGGAAGCTAGGAAAATTAGAAAAACAGGGGCTTGTTTGGAGGAAATAGGATCTGATGTGCCAAGTGCTTATAAATAAGCACTTGGATAAGCCAAAAGCACACCAAAGGGTACCAAATGAGACAAAACTCAAATATGCTAAAACTACTCTAATGCAACTAGAAACAACAAGCCATGACTCTCGATTAACAATTACAACAGATTTGAGCAATTGAGCAAATGAACTAAAACAGTTAAAGGGGGTCTATTTTGAGCTTAAAAATAAGCACATGAATAAGCTAGAAACAGGAAAGCAACAAATGGAACCTAGACTAGACCTGGGTGAGAGTGTTTAAACCAAGAATCAGGCCTAGGTGAGCCAAGGTGAGCCCTACACAAGCTCTGCACAACTGCTAAACCCCTCAGGGTTTGATGCCTCGCAGGCATTTAAGCCCATGATCACAAGCAATTTTGATGGTTATAAAAAATTAACAAAAATGTACAAAAATGATGACAAGTAAATAGACCTATTGAAGTTTTAAAATCCACAAGTTTCACTTAAAATAGCCCAAGAATGACCCCATGAAAAATCATCTTAGATTGGCCAAAACTGAGATTTTGCAATTTTTTGACTTTATTAACAAGACTAAAAGTTTGACTTTCTTGAGTTTTGATTCCAAATGGTGGACAGATAATGATGTATTGAGATGAAATGAAACTGAAATAAGCAAGTTCTATGAATTTTGAACACCAAATAAGCTTTGGATATTACAAAATCCCAACAGTAAGCTAGATAGGACAGTAAAATGGTGAGATTGACTTTGAGACCTTGCAACAGCTTGATGACGAAATGAGCTCAAAAGGACTTAATAAACATGAAACAAAAGGAGTGTACCACTGAACTATCCTAAATCACAGGTTTAGAAGCAATTCCAAACACTACTTAAAAACATGTTTTGCAACTTAATATAAGCCAACCATGAATGAGCTAAATAAGACACTTAAACTTAGTTCAGCTATCACTAATACAGCTTAACAAACAAGTTATAACCACTAATGACCACAGATTCACTATGAGCATAAAATGCAATGTTGAAAAGAAAATGGAAATGAAAATGGAACTCACAAGGCCCAACGGTATGCAGACTGAAACCAAACCAAATACTAACCTAACCTATGCTTATTTCCACCCATTATCACCTCTGCATCACCATTGTTCATTACCAAACCCAATGAGCATCAACAGTTGACTTTGGTTGACTTTTTACTAAATTGCTTGAAACTGTAATATGAGCTTATAGAAAGCTTTAATAAGCTAGCATAAGCTTGTTTAAGCTTATAAATAAGCTTCTAACATCTTTGACATAGGAATTTGAGATTTGAAATTTCAACAGTAAGCATAAAAGATGGAAAATAAACATTAACTTGAATTAGCACTTAAACAGAGTTGCAAATCACTTGAATGCTTTTGTTTGATACAAATAAACTGAAAAATACAATTGAGAACTAGTTAAAACATGTTAAGCTTAAAAACGACATTAAGAAAATTTTATAAAACTAACTACTGCCTATGCTTGCTTCTTTTCTCCTATCTTTTATACCCATCTTCATTTCTCTCTTTCTGAGCATTTCCCACCATTGTTTACAACCATTGGATGGCCCAAGTGATTTCTGGCCATAGATGCATTTTGGCGGGAAGTTTGGTTTTAAGCATGTGGGGTGAGATTGAGTGTGGGAGAGGGAAGTAATCAAAGTCTTTTGGATTGTAGGAGATGTGGGGGGACAGGGAAGAGATAAGGGTGAGGGAAGGTCAAGCAGGTGTAGCGGTAGGGGAGTTCTTGAGGGGGGGGCTGGGGGAAGATAAGTTTAGCGTATGAGAGTTTTGACCAAGGAAGTTTGACCAGAGTAATAATATAAGGGGGGTTCACAATTGCATAAGACAGGGGTCCAAAGCTATGGCAAGTGGTCCAAAATGTAATATGACTAGGCCAAATAGGTTTAAATGACAAGGGGCCTTAGGTGTAAAATCTGAAAATCAAGGGACCGGTGCCAATTCTTCAAAGATGTTCCAAGGACTTAAAGTGACAATCTTCAAAAGTACAGGGACCAAATCTGTCATTTTCCAATTTTCCAAGGGCCATTTTTGCCAAATTTGAAACTTGGAGGACCAAACTTGTAATTTTCTCAAACTTTTGATATTTTTCACCAAAGGACTAAATTTGACAAGTTATGATTTAAAAAGGACCTTTGATGATTTTTCTTTTGAAATTTTGACTCGGGGACTATTTTTGACAATTTTAGAAACTTGGGGGACTGAAACTGCCAATTATCCAAACTTTGCTCATTTTTCATCTGATTTTAAACATTTTGCATCTGAAACATATAAAATGCAATTTTGGAATATTTTCAGTATTTTGATGCATTTCTGAGCATTTTTAACCGTTTTGCAGTTCAGATTTGATTAAAAATGATGAGTATTTACACACTCATCAGGCGTCAAGTGAGAAAATATGATACCTACAAAGAAAAAGTTAGTGGTAACATGCAATATAATCTTGTAATTGACGAGAAACAAGATGGAGAGCCAAGATATGTAAACAAAGCCTTGTAATAAAAAGACAAAGTGTAGTGGTATATAGGCCACAAACAAACATGTAAAAACTAAGAACAAGGTTTGTTCTTTGAAATGACTCAAAAGAAGAAAAGAATAGAGAAAATAGTAATATCATTCCTTCCATGCTTGCATAAGGTTAATTATGGAAGTTTTGGTGAGTGATGATGTTGATGCGATCAAGGATGTGGTTAAGTATGAATCGCATCTCATCCCTTATTTCCATTGCAAGTTCCCTAGTGTATTGGCAATGTTCACATTGTAAATGATGTGGGTACTGTGTGTGGATGGTTTACAGGTAAGTTTGATTTGTGGAAAGTGGAATGTGTGGTGGAAAAGTTGGAAAATATGGATCAAATTCCATTATGTTGGTAAGTGGTGGAATATAAGAACCTAGATGTTGTTGTAAGATAATGGGAGCTAAAGGTGGTGAAGTTGCAAGATCTTTGTAAAGTGTGTTTGTAGATGTGGGTGGTGAACTAGACACGGGTAGTGGGAATGTTTTCGGAGTCTTAAGAAGTTCCGATAGGGTGATTTTAGGTGCAAACTTGATAGGTGATGGTGGTGATGTGCTTGTTGGAGATGATGGAGGTGCTACTATGGAATCATTTGGTGGTGAATGAGTATTTGGTGATGAACTTTTTGACAATGGTTTGGCTAAACAACAAGGCTGGATACTAATCCATGCGGTTTTTCTAGATATGGGTGGTGGCACTACGGAAGGTGGTAGGATAAAGTTTTGGATTTCTTGAAGAGGATTGTTTGTACTAGGTGATTCATCAATGTTGGAAGATCTTTTGGATGACATGATGATGATTGTTTGTGAGGATGAGAGTGATGGATATGCAAGCATTTTGGGAACCTTACTTATAGAGAAAATAGTGTATTGTAATGAATGCTAGACCCAAAATTGTGGACTAAAATCTAATGATTAGATATGAATTTAAGGCATGTGATCATGAGAACACAAGCATTAAGTAACATACTCATTAGTGAAAGAGATAAAATGATGAAAATATGAAGGTTTATAGCCAAAGCGAGAAAAATAGAAGAGAAATTCAGCTTCTGTCCCACGGTTCCCACGGATCCGTTCCTTGAGGGAACCGTCCAGCGTTAATGCTGGGATCCGTGGTACTGGTGACTCAGGCAGCTCAAATTTTTCCTTTTGGAAACATTTGTGCCTAGTGTGTGCCTATATGCAAACCATTTGGAGTTGCGGTTATCTCGACTCCTAAAAAGAAAAAGAAAATAAACTAGAAGTGAAAAAGCATATTATTATGTGAGATAACCCGAGTGCTCCTTAGCTCATTGTTGCTTGAATGAATGTACTGTTGGGTTCAGTAAATACCCAAACCCCTTAATCTAGGATTTGAATAGAAAATAGCCCAAGTATTTAATCCGTTAACACAAACAGGTCACTGAGTACATAGTCTCTCAGTGAGTCGTCTTCAGGATACTCAGTAAGAGGCAAAGAAGAAGTCTCTCCACTCAGTAAGGCGGAACTTAAAGGGTGAAGACTGAGTCCAGAAGAAGATGATGGATTCAGTGAGTGATGACAATAACTCACTGAATCCCTTAGATTCCTCTCCAACTTCTTACACTGAAGACAAACTGAAGTAGAAGACTGAAGGATGTAAAGACTGAAGAAAGAGCGGGACAAGGCGGGAAAGTTTGAATCAGATAAGACGAAGTCCTTATCAACCAAAGTCAACTTTCTCGGAATGGCAAAAGATCAAGCTTCGTGTCATCACTGAATTTTGGAAAGTAGTCTTGTCTCTTACCTAGAATAGTCTTTAAATGTGAGACAAAATACATCAGTATTTTGTCTTCTGTATGATGTCAGGTTGTCACTTAGGAAAGAGTCAAATATCATACATGTATAAATAGCATAAGAGATGGAGTGAAAAGGTTAAGCTTGTGAATTGTAAAAACACACATACACGCAAGCCATCTTTTCACTCCTCCAAATACAACTTAGTTCCTGAGATAGCTCAGTGAGCTCTAAGAGTTGTGCTCAGACTTAGCCTGAGCTTAGAGAGGAATCACCCAACTTTGTTATTTCAATCCCAAGTACTATTCCGCAAGTACTTGGGTAACGTATTCTTTGTTGATTTATTTCTAATAAGAATATGATGTTGAAAATTACTTAGTGTGTTTTCTTTATGTTAATTTCAGTCATAGTTCACTTTTAACTTGTTTTATAAACTTAAACTGTTTTAAACGATAGTGAACGGGGAACAACAAGTGGTATCAGAGAAAGGCTAATTATAAAACTCGTTTTTAGGCCGCTCTAAAAGTTTTTAAATTAGGATCCTAAATGGCTGAAATTGATGTACCCCAACTAATCGATAAAAAGGGTGGAGCTTATTCATTGTTGCCCTAGACTTGAATTTGGCAAATTCAACAAATGGAAAAAGCGAATGCTTTGCTATTTGATTGGGATGGAACCTTATTATATCAAGTGTATAAATGAAGGTTCATTTGTCCCAAAGATGCTGAAGGGGTTGCCCAAACCGAAGCTCAGTGGACCAGGATGAAAGGAGAGTGGTCAACCAGGACCAAAGACTCAAAAGTATCATAATATCTTGTCTTCCTGACGATATTATGGAGTATGTTATAAGCTGTAGTACTGCTAAGCAAACCTGGGATGACCTAGTTCATAGTCATGAAGGACCATTTGATACCAAGAAAAACAGGATAATGGACCTGAAACTTGAGTATAACACCTTTAGGGCTAAGGACTCTGAAACTCTCTCTCAAACTTACACCAGATACAAAACTCTTTTAAATGAACTTTCAAATGATGGTGTTAAGTTGTCTAAGCATGAAATCTATGTTGGTTTTGTAAAAGTCTCCCGAGAAGTGGTTGAATTTCTCTCAGGGACTCGGGAATGCTAATCATATCCAAAATCTTGAGCTTCCTGAAATTTATGGGAAATTTGTCTATTAGGAAAACCTCATCAATGACGATACCCGACTGTTTAAAGAAGTCTCAGGAAGTCAAGAAGTCCCTGACCACTACCTCATCACCAATATCAACTGCTTTCTTTTCTAACAATGTAGTTCAAGATTTCCAAGAAAACTCGGATGATGAGCCCGATGAGATCATGTGAGTACCTAAATGACCGAATCTGAATTTCGGAAAGGGCACTCGCTAACTCTCGAAGGTTTATAAAAAGAAACAAAGGTTTTTCAACCGCTAAAGCAACTAAAGACACTGAATGCTATAAGTGTCATAAAAGAGGCCATTTTGCAAAAAGACTGTTTTTCAAAACAACTTCGAACCTCTTACAAACCATCAGGATCTAATCAGTCTTTAGGCTTTAGCAAATTTCAACCAAAAATCTATCAGTCTCATCAAAATGTTCAAAACAAATATGATCTTAACAAAACCATTGATTATGAAGCTAAGTATAAGAAAGCAAAAGCTAAGCTTGCGTTGCTTGAGGCCCCCTCGAAACAACAAAATTGTTCAATTTGTGAGGGTAAGAACAAAGGCCTTGTTCTGTGAAACCTTTGATGGGATGAAGAGCCAATCTCATCGGATGATGAAATGGTACATGTCAGTGCTCTAATGGCTCTCTCAGAAGAAGACAAGCTAGCTGTCGGGAAGAATCATGCTAGGAATGGGGAATGGGTCAACATCACAATGAAGAAGGTAAACACTTTACTTTCTATGGATGATGACTCGATTGGCGATCTTATATGAATTATCTAAATGTTGACCTTAAGTTTGTAGAAGAGCAAAGATGAATCTTTTTCTAAGTACAACAAGTTAAGTTTTGAATTGAATAAGTGTAGGGATGAATTGCTTATTTTAAAACAAGCTAAGCTTGAGGCCGTCACTTTGCAAATTCAAAACACTGAACTAGTTAAAAGAAATCAGAATCTTCAAGATGAACTTAAAAAGGCAAATGATATTCTTAATAGTTAGACTGCTAAGAATCCCATGGTCTTTGATACGTGGGACCCCCAGTTAGCAAGAAGAGAGTCATAGGTGAAGATCATCTCCCTGACTCTCTCAACAAAGACCTGTCTCCTAAGCCATTTGTGTCTGGTGGCATGCTTACAAGTATGTTGGCTGATTCCAATTCCAGTAAATGGATTGAACGAGTTAATCCTGAGAGTAAGCTTCCAAACTTCAATTCTGGAAGGATTCTAGAGCCTGAAAGTCAAGCTCTAAAGAGCATGCTTGGTCTCCCTGATGTGCCCGCCAGGTACTGAACACATCTCTGAGTTGAAGCAGATCTCAAGCACCGCTTCCACCACTGAAACCTCTTCAGTGGTCTTTGCTCCAAGCTCGAGCTTACTCCACTACAATTCAATCCTCATTCACCAAAAGAAAGGTCTGGACTTGGTAGAACCATCCTACAAAAACAAGCAAAACTAATCCAACAAGAGTCTACTCCTGCTGAGACTTCATCATCCTCATTCCCCTTTGAAGCGACCAAATCCAGAATTGACTGAACTTGTGAGGAAGCTTACTGAAAAATGGAATCCATTGAAAAGGTCCCTGAACCAATCAAGGAGACAAAGTCAGCTTCCTCCAGTACCTCAAAATCAAAGTCAACCTCCAAAAGCAAACAAAAGTGTGAGTTGTGTCATTACACCAGCCATACCACTGAAAACTGCTATAGAATCCTTTTTGCATGATGCGCAAAAAGGATGATCACAGAATGCAGATCATCTACAGATGTCAGTCAAGCAAACTATACCAAAGTTGGTCATAAGTATGCTTCATCCTCCAAAACTGCTCCAAAGAATAGAGCAAAACCTTTTCCTCTGTGCCCTCATTGTGGGTTTAATGATCATCATCAGGATGATTGTCTCATGAATACATGCTGTGATATATGCGGTAATCCAGCTCATGAGACATCCCAACATGACAGTATCATTCATGCTAGGAGAAATTCCAAACAACCCAGAGTCACTGAGTCATCCTCAGCCTTTAAATGCAAAACCTGTGGTAGCACCATGCACATAACTACTGACCATGAGTCGATTGCAAATTTCAAAGAGACCTTGAGATCCAAGCCCACTAGTAAGTGGGTCACGAAGAGAAACTAATTCAGTTTACTACTTGTGCAGAGACATGCCAGGGAGCCTATTTGGCATCTAGACAGTGGATGCTCAAGAAGCATGACTGGTGTAAAGGAATATCTGCACAAGTATGTAAAGGAACCAGGGCCCAAGGTAGTATTTGGTGATAACTCATCATGTCCCACTGAAGGTTATGGTTCAGCAAACTGCAATGGAATAGTTTTCTCTAGAATAGCTGATGCGTGCCAAACAGTCAAGCTAAATCACTCAAGCCGGCCACTTGTGAATGACCGACCGTAATCAGCTTAAAACTGCTGAAGCACGAATGCAATGAAGATCTAGGGAGTATAGTGTTTCCCCGGGTCGTTATGTCCCAGCGAGCTATGCAATGGATTATCAAACGTATAGTGATCGAGAGATTTGAACGGGAAAAGGATTTTGAGATTATTATAACTACGGAAAAAGTACATAAACTACAAGGGCTTAAATGCAAATTAAAGGAAATTAAAAAGGATAAAATCTATTAAATAAACGCTATCACTATATTTAAAGTGATGAACGTTTAAAACTAAAAACTTACGTTTAAATAAAAAAATACGTAAATGTACAAAATAAAACGTGAAAATAAAGAAGGAAAATACCTATGTATATAGAAAATACATTTTTACAATCCTAATTATATAAGAAAATTATTAGAAAAAGAAAATTATTTTTGCAACTATTTATCTAATTATTATTAATTAAAAACTATTTTAAACTATTTAATAATAGCCTAAAATACAAGAAATTATGAAATAAAGCTAGAAAAATAAAATTAAGACTTAGAAAAATCTAAAATATCAAAATAGAATTTTCAAAACTATTTTTGTAATTTTCTGATTATTTTTCTATTTTCTAGGAATTTTAAACTATTAAAAACTAATTAAATTACTAAAAATTACAAAATAAACTATGAAAAATCTGGAAAATTACTTTTTTTACATTTTATATTTATCTAAACCTAAGAAAAATGAAAAATTACTTTTTTGAACCTTTTCTGAATTTTTTGTATTAAAAGCTAATTAAAAATACTTAAAAACTAGTTTAAATTAAGAAAAATAGCAAACAAGCTTAGAAAAATCTGAAAATTTCAGGAAAACTCTAAAATTATATAAGGAATCTAAGAAAATTAGAAAACAAGTACTTATGTGGAGAAAAATGAAACTGATGAATCAAGTGCTTATTGAAATAAGCACTTGATAAGCAATTGAGCAAATCAAGCAACCAACTGAGAACAGAAACTATGGAGTAGTAAAAGTAACCAAATGAAATAGAAATCAACTAGCTACAACAACTGATTAACAAGATAAAACAGATTTTGATGATTAAGAGATTAAGCTAAAAACAGATCTTGGTGCCTACTTGCAGTCCAAAAATAAGCACCCAAATAAGCTACAAACTAAAAACCAATGATTAAGTTCTAAACTAGACCTAAGTGACTACTTATAACCAAAAGACCAGATGTTAACAAGCTAGGATAAGCTCTGTGCAAGCTTGGATAAAACAGAAAAACTCGGTGTCACTGAGCCCTGTGAAAGGGGCACTAGGGCCTTACTTTAAGCCTCTGCACAAGCTCAACCAGAGGGCTTAAGCTAAAAACAGTTATTAGGTCTTAGAGACCACCTATTAAGCTACTTATAAACCAAAAATCAGGACCTAAAGAGCTTTAATAAAACCTGTGCACAATAACTGCAAGTTCTCAAAAAACCAATTTGTGACATGTTTTGACTTTGAAAGTCAGAGAACTTTGACTTTTGTGAGATTCCAAGGCAAATTTAGGACTGAACTTGATGAAATATGATGTAATGAAAGTTTATCAAGCAAGCTTAACTAGTTTAAGACCTATTTGATTGGTTTTGCTTAAACTGATCCCAACAGTAGCCAATCAAGACGAGGTTCAAGCAAGTTTTGACTTTTAGTGTTTAATGATGCAATAAAATGACTATAATGGATAGACTAATGATACTAGAGACCAAAGCAACAACAAACTTTTATCAAAACACCTCTAAAAACAGTTATACTGAACAAGCCAAACACCTCTTTATTTTGAGAAATACAATCTAATCAAGTCTAAACACAAAAGCAGCTCAAGCTAAACCTCAAAACAGATTTATTATACTAGATTAAAGCTAATGGAACAGTAAATAACAAGACTTAATCAGATTTAAGAATTATGACCAATGCTACTGTTATTAAGCTAAAAATGAAATAGGAACTAGCACTTACAAGAGGTCCGTAGCCACAATGGCTTGCAAACCAAAACAAGAACCACTAATCCTAACCTATTCAACCCACATTCATCATCTATTCAACCCAGATCATCCCTGCATCAGTTTTGCTCTTGTGTTGACTTTTGTTGACCAGTGTGCAATATTGTTTCAATCTTAAACACAAGCTTATAAAAAGCTAGTATAAGCTAATATAAGCTTGTTTCAACTTATAAAGAAGCTTATTGAAGCTTGGGATTCAGATTTGGATATTGTAAATTCTAACAGTAACACAGAAATATGAAATTGTACTTAACACTTGAATTGAGATTTAAACTGAGTTGCAATACACTTGGATAACTTTGTTGAGTACAAATGAACTTTAAAACATAACTAAAAACTAATTAAGATCTAATAATTTTAGAAACGACATACAATTTGAAAAACTAAAAACTTACTATCTCTTCTTGCTTCTTCTTGGCTTCTTATAAGCTCAAAAGTGCTTCTCTCTCTCTTCTGGTCAAATCCCAGCATGAATATGAGCCCTTGGATGCCTCTTGAGCAATCTTGGTCGTCTATCTTGTTTTGGCACCAAATTCTGTTTTGGATATCTGGGACAGGAAAGAGGTGCATTAATTGTGGTGGGATGGGTAGGTGAGGTGGGGGAGACAATATGGTGAAGTAGAGTTGTTTTAGGTGGCTGGAGGAGGGGGGAGACAGGCATTTTGGTCGGGGATGACAGGGCTTAGGGGGGCGGGTTTTGTATTATTTAAATGTTGGGTTGTCGGGTTGGGGGAAACGGACCGGGTAAACATGATTGGGCCAGGGTATATTGTTTTGGGCTTGGGGTTTAAATTAGGTCCGAATGGTTTGTAATATTAATAACTCAAGGACCCTTTTTGCAATTTCTCAAAACCAAAGGACCAAACATGTAAAACTGAAATTCCAGGGATTAGTTTTGAACATTTTTGGATTTTCAGGGACTAAATTGTAATTTCTCAAATATTTTTGGATTTTCCACCAAAGGATTAAATATGACAATTTATGATTTTAAAAAGACCTTTGGTGACTTTTCTTCTGAAATTTTGGCTCAGGGACTATTTTTGACAATTTTTGAAACTTGGGGGACTAAAACTGCAATTTTTGCAAATTTGATATGTTTTTCATCTGATTTTGATATTTTTGCATTTAAAACACATAAAACACTGATTTGTGATATTTTGATCATTTTGATGTGTTTCTGAGTATTTTCAGATGATTTTGCAGTTTATTTTGTACAAAAATGATGAGTATTTGCACACTCATCAATCCCCCACACTAAACTATTGCTAGTCCCTAGCAATCTTTTTGAGAAAAACATAATGGATTTGCATCTCTTTACCAAAAGCCATTACTTCTGGAGTAGCCAAATGTTTCAGTTCAAGCAAGAACCATGGTACACCGATAACCATCTGATTTATTGGCAAATCATAAACCATATAACGGAATTGATGTGTCTTTACCGAAGCCGTACCACTTCGGACTAGCCAACTCTTAGATAAATTATCAGAATTATCTTTGGTGAGGTGAATACCAATTATGGTTTTTCCACTGCCTTTACCACAAGCCATAACCTTGCGGGCTAGCCAACTCTTCACTTTTTAGGACATGATGAGTTGAATACCATACAATTTTGGGCAAATTGCAAGCCATATAAACGGATTTGAGAAATCTTTACCAAGAGCCGTTTGCTCCTGGATTAGCCAATCCTTTTGTCTTACAGACAAGGTGGACTGATAACCAAATGAGTAAGTGTAGAACACTTACTCCAAAAAAAAATTTTTGGCCAAAAACGGGGGAATTGAGTAGTATAATACATATAACAAAATTCGTGAGAATCCCCCCCACACTTAGAAATGAATATTGCCCTCAATATTCAAAGTACCGGCGGTTATGCCGAAACAAAGAACGTAAAAGGGAAATACTACGGCCATTATTTAGAAAGATTTTTTTTTTTTTTTTTTAGAAACTTGCATATATACACAACATGTGGGGCAACCCCCCACACTAGGGTGGTAGAAAATAGAAAGAAGTCAGAAATATGGGTGAAAACCCATATGGCATGCTACTGTTTTTGATTTCCGAGTCGCTAGCTTGACTCGACCCTGCATTAATTGGTTCATGGGGAAGCAAAGTGGAAGAAACAATCTCCATCGGACTTTCAATCAAGATGTTTGGACAAACATTTGAAGCACGTGAAAGTTCCACACCGATGAGATATACATAGAACCGGCTCAAAATGATAAATGAAAATGCCGGGGTCAAAGATAGTGTCCTCACTCCCGAACGAGTGAAGAAGAAGAGAAGTCACCGGTAGGTGAAGAAAAGAAGGAAAATCATGATGACGATCATGATAAGATCTTCTTCCTCAGGGTCAAGTGCAGTTGCACTCGTTTGGATTATATCGGTTGAGCTCTTAGGCTTGGAAAGCATCTCGGGAGGGAGGGTTGGAAAATTTGTCATAGAAATACAAACTCTCATGATTGAGAATTGTTCCCCCCGATCATGATTTTTGCCATCCAGGCGATCATACTCCGGCGGAGTCATGATATGAGTGAGTTCACCAGCGAACTCCTCATGAAGAGAATCATTCACATGATGTGAATTTGTGAACTCTTGTTCCATTGTCGACTCATCACTATCCTCGATCTGAGTATCAAAGAGTGGATTCTCAGAAATTAAAGTGAATTCAGAGTCGAATTCAAATAGAGGATTGGTGAAAGTAGCTTTGAATGTTTCGGGAACAAAGTGATCAACATTCTCTATTGGATTTGTTGGGATAAGAAGTGAGTGAACGATCATTATCAAGGAGACTTTCAATCTCTCCCAGACGGCCAAGTCAAAGAGTGGATTGATGTGAGTGAGTTCACCGGAGAACTCCTCAAGAAGGGGATCAGACTGTGGGAGTGATGCCTCAACGTACTCGATGTCTCCATATGAAGCACAATCTTCGCTAAGATCAGAGAAAGTCTCAAAATGATCAAAAGAACACTCAAGAGGGGAAGAAGAATCACACATATGATCAGAAATTCCCTGTGACTCTCTTGGGATTGAGACAAGGTTCTCAACACTAGACTTTATGAAGTCGTCCGATTCCTTTTCAGGAACAGTGTCAAGATGCTCGTCCCCTATGTTCAGAGAGTGAGTGGGAATATCGGGTGTGATACTGATTGTTTGAGATGGAATCTCAAGCTATTTGGATATCAACCGACTGAGGAGGTTGAGAAATATTATTTCTAAAAGGATAAAAACCCTCCTCGTCATCATCATATAGAGCTGCCTTAAGAAATTGGGAACGCCTTAGAGCTGCATGCTCTAGGGCTAATAATTCTTCCCTTGATTGGCGAGCCTCCCGTTCTTCGGCTAGCAATTCTCCCATGGTCTTTTCACCACTCACTTGATTCTTAAAGTTAATCATCATATCCTCAAGTGTTTTCATTGCGGTTTCAAAATCATGGGAGATTTCTTGAGACAACGGCTCAGGTGGAGTTTGAACCGTATGGTGCTGTGGAGGTTGGAAATTGTCAAAACCGGAAGTATAGTAATTTTGATTCCACGGTTGACATTGAAGAGGACCTCCACAATTTGTGCAAGAACAATTCGGTACATTCTGAAACGATGTGTCATTAAAACTTTGATAGCACGGTTCTTGCTCAAATGAATAATGAGGAGGTGGCTAAAATCGTTTTGAGGATAATTGGAAAAGTTCGGATAAGTGCATGAGTTTTCAGCTTCCGGAGCACAAAACGAACAAAATCCATCCGTAAGATCATTTCCACACCCCTCGCAAGAACATCGTTGACATCGAAAATCAACTAACGGATCCCCACAACCATAGCAATATGCGATTGGAAAAAATTTTGGGGTTGGGGTGGGTAGTCGGAGAAATTTTTCGGCTCATTGAAAAAATTTTGATCATAAGAACATGAATTCCTCGAACCGCAAAACAAACAACTTCCGTTATGAATGTCATTACCGCATCGTTCGCACGTACACCAACGACACGGTGAACCGAAAAGCGGTTCTCCACAACCGACACAAGGAATCGATGATTCCATCAGAATAGAAGAAGTTAGAATCAAATGGATAGAGGGTAAAGGGATAAAGAATCAAAAAGGGTAAGAGGGTAAAGAGGATTATTTTTGGGATTTTTGAAAAACATTTTGCAGAAACAAGGAATGAAAATCTTTTTGGGTTTTTGATTTTAAAAGAAAATATAAACATATACAGATGGTATAAACAAGGAGTGAATATTCAAATCACTAATCTGCTAGACGGAAGATAATCAGCACACACAGTCCCGGCGGCGCCAAAAATTTGATGCGTGCAAACAAGCTTAAATCACTCAAGCCGGCCACTTGTGAATGACCGACCGTAATCGCTTAAAGCTGCTGAAGCTACCGAATGCAATGAAGATCTGGGGAGTATAGTGTTTCCCCGGGTCGTTATGTCCCAGCGAGCTATGCAATGGATTATCAAACGTATAGTGATCGAGAGATTTGAACGGGAAAAGGATTTTGAGATTATTATAACTACGGAAAAAGTACATAAACTACAAGGGCTTAAATGCAAATTAAAGGAAATTAAAAAGATAAAATCTATTAAATAAACGCTATCACTATATTTAAAGTGATGAACGTTTAAAACTTAAAACTTACGTTTAAATTAAAAACTACGTAACGTACAAAATAAAACGTGAAAATAAAGAAGGAAAATACCTATGTATATAGAAAATACATTTTTACAATCCTAATTATATAAGAAAATTATTAGAAAAAGAAAATTATTTTTGCAACTATTTATCTAATTATTATTAATTAAAAACTATTTTAAACTATTTAATAATAGCCTAAAATACAAGAAATTATGAAATAAAGCTAGAAAAATAAAATTAAGACTTAGAAAAATCTAAAATATCAAAATAGAATTTTCAAAACTATTTTTGTAATTTTCTGATTATTTTTCTATTTTCTAGGAATTTTAAACTATTAAAAACTAATTAAATTACTAAAAATTACAAAATAAACTATGAAAAATCTGGAAAATTACTTTTTTTACATTTTATATTTATCTAAACCTAAGAAAAATGAAAATTACTTTTTGAACCTTTTCTGAATTTTTTGTATTAAAAGCTAATTAAAAATACTTAAAAACTAGTTTAAATTAAGAAAAATAGCAAACAAGCTTAGAAAAATCTGAAAATTTCAGGAAAACTCTAAAATTATATAAGGAATCTAAGAAAATTAGAAAAACAAGTACTTATGTGGAGAAAAATGAAACTGATGAATCAAGTGCTTATTGAAATAAGCACTTGATAAGCAATTGAGCAAATCAAGCAACCAACTGAGAACAGAAACTATGGAGTACTAAAAGTAACCAAATGAAACAGAAATCAACTAGCTACAACAACTGATTAACAAGATAAAACAGATTTTGATGATTAAGAGATTAAGCTAAAAACAGATCTTGGTGCCTACTTGCAGTCCAAAAATAAGCACCCAAATAAGCTACAAACTAAAAACCAATGATTAAGTTCTAAACTAGACCTAAGTGACTACTTATAACCAAAAGACCAGATGTTAACAAGCTAGGATAAGCTCTGTGCAAGCTTGGATAAAACTTAGAAAAACTCAGTGTCAGCTGAGCCCTGTGAGCAGGGCACTAGGGCCTTACTTTAAGCCTCTGCACAAGCTCAACCAGAGGGCTTAAGCTAAAAACAGTTATTAGGTCTTAGAGACCACCTATTAAGCTACTTATAAACCAAAAATCAGGACCTAAAGAGCTTTAATAAAACCTGTGCACAATCTGCAAGTTCTGCAAAAAACCAATTTGTGACATGTTTTGACTTTTGAAAGTCAGTAGAACTTTGACTTTTGTGAGATTCCAAGGCAAATTTAGGACTGAACTTGATGAAATATGATGTAATGAAAGTTTATCAAGCAAGCTTAACTAGTTTAAGACCTATTTGATTGGTTTTGCTTAAACTGATCCCAACAGTAAGCCAATCAAGACAGGTTCAAGCAAGTTTTGACTTTTAGTGTTTAATGATGCAATAAAATGACTATAATGGATAGACTAATGATACTAGAGACCAAAGCAACAACAAACTTTTATCAAAACACCTCTAAAAACAGTTATACTGAACAAGCCAAACACCTCTTTATTTTGAGAAATACAATCTAATCAAGTCTAAACACAAAAGCAGCTCAAGCTAAACCTCAAAACAGATTTATTATACTAGATTAAAGCTAATGGAACAGTAAATAACAAGACTTAATCAGATTTAAGAATTATGACCAATGCTACTGTTATTAAGCTAAAAATGAAATAGGAACTAGCACTTACAAGAGGTCCAGAGCACAATGGCTTGCAAACCAAAACAAGAACCACTAATCCTAACCTATTCAACCCACATTCATCATCTATTCAACCCAGATCATCCCTGCATCAGTTTTGCTCTTGTGTTGACTTTTGTTGACCAGTGTGCAATATTGTTTCAATCTTAAACACAAGCTTATAAAAAGCTAGTATAAGCTAATATAAGCTTGTTTCAACTTATAAAGAAGCTTATTGAAGCTTGGGATTCAGATTTGGATATTGTAAATTCTAACAGTAACACAGAAATATGAAATTGTACTTAACACTTGAATTGAGATTTAAACTGAGTTGCAATACACTTGGATAACTTTGTTGAGTACAAATGAACTTTAAAACATAACTAAAAACTAATTAAGATCTAATAATTTTAGAAACGACATACAATTTGAAAACTAAAACTTACTATCTCTTCTTGCTTCTTCTTGGCTTCTTATAAGCTCAAAAGTGCTTCTCTCTCTCTTCTGGTCAAATCCCAGCATGAATATGAGCCCTTGGATGCCTCTTGAGCAATCTTGGTCGTCTATCTTGTTTTGGCGCCAAATTCTGTTTTGGATATCTGGGACAGGAAAGAGGTGCATTAATTGTGGTGGGATGGGTAGGTGAGGTGGGGGAGACAATATGGTGAAGTAGAGTTGTTTTAGGTGGCTGGAGGAGGGGGGAGACAGGCATTTTGGTCGGGGATGACAGGGCTTAGGGGGGCGGGTTTTGTATTATTTAAATCCTGGGTTGGTCGGGTTGTGGGAAACGGACCGGGTAAACATGATTGGGCCAGGGTATATTGTTTTGGGCTTGGGGTTTAAATTAAGTCCGAATGGTTTGTAATATTAATAACTCAAGGACCCTTTTTGCAATTTCTCAAAACCAAAGGACCAAACATGTAAAACTGAAATTCCAGGGATTAGTTTTGAACATTTTTGGATTTTCAGGGACTAAATTGTAATTTCTCAAATATTTTTGGATTTTCCACCAAAGGATTAAATATGACAATTTATGATTTTAAAAAGACCTTTGGTGACTTTTCTTCTGAAATTTTGGCTCAGGGATTATTTTTGACAATTTTGAAACTGGGGGACTAAAACTGCAATTTTTGCAAATTTGATATGTTTTTCATCTGATTTTGATATTTTTGCATTTAAAACACATAAAACACTGATTTGTGATATTTTGATCATTTTGATGTGTTTCTGAGTATTTTCAGATGATTTTGCAGTTTATTTTGTACAAAAATGATGAGTATTTGCACACTCATCAATAGCCTATGTCAACGGTCTCAAATACAATCTCATCAGTGTCAGTCAACTATGTGATGCAAAATTCATTGTACAATTCAATGATAAACAAGGTACCATTTTTAATGCCAACAAGGAAGTTGTGTTGATAGCTCCTAGGAGAGATGATGTTTATGTGCTTGACATGTCAACTCTCTCCCAAGATGGAACGTGTCTCTTTGCTAAAGCCACTGAAACTATCAATTGGCAGTGGCATAAGAGACTCTCACACTTAAACTTCAAAACCTCAACAACTTGGCAAAACAAAACAAGGTCCTTGGCTTACCATCACTGGTCTTTGAAAAAGACAAACCATGCTCGCTCGTGAAAGGGTAAACACCACAGAGCATCATTCAAAACCAAACAAAATTTCTCCATCAAAAGCTGCCTTCACCTCCTGCACATGGATCTCTTGGACCTCGTGGGTCCCAGATCAATCCAGCATGAGAAGTATACACTTGTCATTGTTGATGAATTCGCAAGATACACTTGGGTATACTTTCTTTCCAAAAGAGTCAGGCAGCTGATACAATAATGTCATTCATCAGGAAGATTGAAAACCAGAATGACATTACTATTAAACAAATCCGAACCGACAATGGCACTGAGTTCAGAAATCAAGAACTTGAGAGTTTCTGTGATGAAAAGGAATTTCTCAAATTTCTCATCTCCTTATACCCCTGAACAAAATGGGGTTGCTGAAAGGAAAACAGAACTCTCATTGAGGCTGCAAGAACCATGTTAAATGGCTCAGCCCTCTCAAAACATTTATGGACTGAAGCAGTCAAAACGCTGTTACACTCAAAAAAAGTCAATCATTGTCAAAAGACATAATAAAACCCCATATGAGATCTTCAAAGGTAGACTTCCCGACATCAGCTATTTTCATATGTTTGGATGTCCTGTGTTCATTCATAACCACAAGGATCATCTAGGCAAGTTTGATGCAAAAGCTGATGATGGATACTTTTTGGGCTACTCACTGATCTCCAAAGCCTTCAGGGTTTTTAACACAAGGAGACAACAGGTTGAGGAAACCTTTCATGTCACCTTTGATGAAAGTATTGAAAGCATCGGTTCACCAACACCTCGTGGAGGAAATAGGAATTGATAACTCATCAAGATATCCTCCTGATGAGTACAACACTGAACTAAATTCCTCATATCAAGCGTCTGACATCTCATATTATGTCTTACCCCACAACCTCCCTCAACCAACCATCAATGAGTTCATTGAAAATCATGCTTCCTGCTGGGATAAGTAACACTGATCCAATGATCATGAACTCGTAACTCTCATGATCCTCAACCTGATCAAGACATCTCTAGGTTGTTCTAAATGATTCTGTGGCCTTGCACTGAACTCACATCCGAACTCCCAGTGACATCTTCAAGCTCGGATCCCGACCACAAAGTAAGTGGACAAGATCTCGAGGACATTGAGCTTGTAAAGCATCATAAAATTAGAACCACTGAGGCATGCTACGTACTAGAAGCATAGGCTGCTAGTCTAACTAAACTTCAGCCCATGAATGTCTATATATTTGATTACCTATCGGACATTGAACCCAAAGTGTCATGATACAAAATACCCAAGCTGGGTTCAGGCTATGCAAATTGCAATAGTTTGATAAAAACAAGGTCATGACCTTGATAAAATGTCCTCAGGATGTAGTAGTCATAGGAATGAAGTGGGTTTTCATAAACAAAACTGATGAAAACTGCACTGTCATTAAAAACAAAGCCAGACTTGTAGCCAAAGGTTACAGTCAACAAGAAGGCATTGACTATGATGAGACATTCGCCTCGTTGCAGAATGGAAGCCATCGGGATCTTCCTTGCATATGCAACATACATGAACTTCAGGGTCTACCAAATGGATGTTAAAAGTCTTAAATGGTGATCTCAAGGAAGATGTGTATGTTCAAGAACCTCCGTGCTTCAGAGTAGTGAATTCTCGACTATATGTCCAGAAGCTTGACAAAGCCCTTTATGGACTTAAACAAGCTCCTGTGGCATGGTATGAAACTCTCAAATTTCTCCTGATACAAAACAAGTTTGTCGAGGAGAAAGATGATAACACACTGCTTGGTTCTATAGAACCTAACAGATGGATACTAGTCCAAGTGTATGTTGATGATATCATCTGGCTCAACAAACTACAAACTTTGCAAACAGTTTGAAAAACTAATGACAAAGAAGTTTGAAATGAGCATGATGGGGGAACTTACTTACTTTCTTGACTACAAATCAGGCAACCGATAAAGGAATATCCATCACAAGAGAAATACACCAAAAATCTCAAGAAATATGAGATATTTGACTATGCCTCGATGACACCAATGGTCCCACCTAACAACCTTGGACTCGATCTCACCGCAAATCAGTTAATCAAACTCACTTTAGGGATTGTTGGCTCATCGATATCTAACCGCTACTAGACCGGACATACAATTTTCAAATTGCCTAATAGAAGCAAGATATCACCCAATCCCAAAGAATCCCACCCTCACCGCAGCCCAAAAGAATACTCAGTACACCGAAAAGGAACCCCAAACCTATGAGCAA
>OU343221.1:233453359-233557092 GCA_910596185.1 Chrysanthemum makinoi
AGTAGGGCAAGGAAGGTGTCCTTATAATTTGAACCACTATAAATCGGTTGTGTCATTTCTATCCTTTACTTTACTTGCTTTAGTTACTTACATTACTTATTGATCTATACTTTCTATCCATCCATACGATTTCACATAATATCGAATCTAATGTTTTTGAAACTAAATTAAAATCAAAAAAACTATTCAACCCCCCCTTCTAGTTTTCCACAGAGGTGTTGATGAATGGTTTTCGGGTAGGTTTGATATGTGGAGGGCGGAAGATGTGGTGGAAATGTTGGTAAATATGGATCAAAGTCCATGATGTTGGTGAGTGGTGGTGGAAAAGAACCTAGATGTTCTTGTAAAATAATGGGAGGTAGAGGTGGTGATATTGCAAGCTCTTTGTAAAGTGTGTTTAGAGACGTTGGTGGTGTTAAACAGACTAGTTCTTTTGGGTTTAAGTTGGAAGCTAGTTGGGTAGTATTTGATGGTTGAAATGGAGCAGGTGGTGGAGTGGACACGGGTAGTGGTATTGTTTTTGGTGTCTTTAGAAGTTCCGCTAGAGTGATTTGAGTGTTAAGTGGAGACTCGGTAGGTGAATGTGGTGATGAGCTTGTGGGAGATGATGGAGGTGCTATAATGTAGTCATTTTGTGGAGAGTTAGTAGTTGGTGATGGGCTTTTTGACAAAGGTTTAGCTAAACAAGAAGGCCAGATGCTAATCCTCAATGTTCTCCTAGATTTGATTGGTGGTGGCACTACGGAAGGTGGTAGGATGAAGTTTTAGATTTCTTGAAAAGGATTGTTTTCACTAGATGGTTCATCAATGTTTGAGGATCTTTTAGATGACATGATGATGGCTATTTGTGAGTGATGGATATGCAAGCATTTTGGAACCTTATTTATAGAGGAAATAATGCATTGCAATGAATGGTAAAACCAAAATGTGGACTAAAATCTAATGATTAGATATGAATTTAAGGCATGTGATCATGAGAACACAAGTATTAAGTAACATATTCATTAGTGAAAAGGCTAAAATGTTTAAAATATGAAAGTTTATAGCCAAAGTGAGAAAAATAGAAGAATTTTTTTTGCTCTGCCAACCTGCCCACGGATCCAATCCTTTAGGGATCCGCCCAAATGTAAAAAGCCGGATCCGTGGAACTGGTGTTCTCAGGAAACTCAAATTTTTCCTTTTGGAAACAATAGTGCCTAGTGTGTGCCTATACGCAAACCATTTGGAGTTGTGGTTATCTCGACTCCTAAAAAGGAAGAAAAATGAACAAGGAAGTGAAAAAGCACGTATATGTAATTATGTGAGATAACCCGAGTGCTCTTTAATTCATTTTTGCTTAAATGAATGTACCCGAAAACACATATTAGTTATGTATTCCCTTTATCATTCAAAAGACATGAGATGCAATGAAAAAGGTTTTTACTTTGTATTAAAAATGAAAGAAAAGTTTGTCCTAGACGTGAGAGTGATTTTAGAAAAATGATGCGGAGAGAAGTATCTTTTTAGAAAGCATTTCGAAAAGTTTCTTGTATAGAAATAAAATTTATCTTGAGTTTTGAAAATCCCCATATTGTTTGTGAGTTGTGTATGAAATTGAGTTGTGTATGAAAATCCCCATTTTGAAAAGTTTCTTGTATAGAAATAAAATTTATCTTGAGTTTTGAAAATCCCCATATTGTTTGTGAGTTGTGTATGAAATAGAGATCCTAGACTCAGAAAAAAAGGTAAGGCAAACGTCTACGTACCTTGTAGAAAGAAATTGCATGACGATTGTTCCATAATACCAAGACCAAGACGAAGCAAGTTGAATTCTTCATGCTTCAACGGTTTGGTGAGGACGTCGGCTATGTTGTCTTCGGATGATACTTTCTCAATAGAAATGTTCCCCTTTTGAACATTGTCTCTTAAGAAGTGATGAAGGATCTCTATATGCTTGGTACGAGAATGCAACACCGGATTTTTGCTTAAGTCAATAGAACCTTTGTTGTCGCATAAAATGGCTATGTGACTTAGATGAATGTCATAGTCAACTAACGCTTGTTTCATCCATAGTGCTTGTTGGCATGCTTTGTTGGCGGAAACATATTCGGATTCGGTTGTTAATATAGCATCAAGAGCAAGGTTTACAAAAAGTTTTTAAGTAAATCACATTTTTAAAACTTTTCGATCACAATGGGTTCTGAAAATTATAAAGAAGGGCAATCTATGCAACGACCTCCACTACTTGAAACTAATGGTTTTATTTATTGGAAAAATAGATTCGAAACTTATGTGAAGTCAAAAGATATTTATCTTTGGTACATCATTGTTGAAGGTAACTTTGAAGCCACTACAAAAGATGATAAAACCGGCAACCTAGTAAACACACCTCATGATCAACTCTCCGATGAACAAAAGAAAAAGCTTTCCAAAAATAGTGAACCTAAAATGGTTTTATACAATGCTTTACCCAAAAAGGAATTCGAAAGAATTTCTATGCTTAAAGGAAATCAACAAGTTAGAAACAATAAAATAGATTTATTTGTTCAAGAATATGAACAATTTTCAGTATCGGATGTGGATAGTATAGGTAATTCTTTTGTTAACTTTAAAACTATAATTACATCATTACAAGCACTTGACGAGTCTTTCTCTAATCGTAATCATGTCAGGAGATATCTAAGGCACTTCCGCCCAAGTGGAGATCAAAGGTAACAACCATCAAGAATCAAAAGACTTATCAATCCTCACCAACGAATCTTAGGAAATCTAAAGATCTATGAGCTTGTTCGCTAAAGATTCAAGCTCAAAAAGAAAAGAAAGAGAAGCATAAATCCCATGCCTTAAAAGCCAAGAAGGTCTCAAGCGATGAAGAAAATTCTTCTTCGGATAAGATACTAAGAATATGCCATGGTGGTAAGGGATTTCAAGAAGTTCAGAGAAGAGGAAGATATGTCAAGCAACCATATGACGACAAGAAGGGTTCCGAAGCAAAGACGACAAGAAAGCAAGGGATGAACGCGATAGCTTGTGTGGGACCCTAATCACTTCATTAGCGAGTGTCCTAAACGTGACGAACAAAAGGCGCTCAGAAGTGGTTCGTGGGGAATGAGTGAGGAGGAGAACGAAGAAATTTGTCTCATGGCAAATGACTCAAACGAGGTATGTCCCGAATCTCTCTATTATAGTAGCTCATCATTAGATGATGAATCATTGCATCATGAATATGATAAACTTGGAAAAATTAGTCTAAAAGTAATTAACAAAAATAAGATTTTAAAAAACAAAAATGAACGTTTAGAAAAGGAAGTCATTGAGTTAAAAGGCAAATTAAAACATTTAGAAAAAGGGAAGATAGCAAGTGGGAATGTGAGCTTTGTGTTCAACTTCAAACACTAGTTGATAATCTTGATTCCAAGATTGCTAGAATGAATACTAATAAATATAATATACAGATGTTAAAACAGAAACAATCAAAAGGGTTTAGGTTTTCGTGAACATAATGCATCAACTAGCGAGAATAAAGAAACACAACCACAAAGCAACCGAAAACAAGTCTGTCAGAGTCACAGATCCCACGATCCCTTGAAAAGGAACCGGCTAGTGTAAAACCAGGATCCGTGGGTCCAGATGCAAACAAGAGAAATAATGTAGCTACTTCATCTAAAACTGACTTTGTTATCGTTAACAAGAAGAAACCAACCCACGCTACCGGGTAGACAACCACCTTATCAAAACAAAATCAAAGTTTTATGAGAAACAAGGTCCATCGTTTTCAAAACCAAACACATTTATAAGAAGACCTAATAATGTTTATCCCAAAAGTAACCACCATCAAATGGGATGGAATCCTAATGTAAAAAACAGTTTTCTTTTTCAAAACTTTACACCATGAAATGTATTCTCACCTTTTCCATATATGCCTAACATGAATGAAATGTATAACACTAATGGACCCATGAACAAATGGGGACCAAACTTTTGAGTTAATTATTTTTTAGGTGTGCTTAAAGGTCGACCTAGATCCGGATGAATGGATCAGGATAGCGGGTAACGAGGCACATGACCGGTAACAAAGACTTATTTTCCACATACGAATCCTTCAATGGAGGGAATGCGGTATTTGGTAATAGCAAGAGCAAAATCATCGGTAGAAGGTACAATTTCACAAATCTTTAACTATTAACGATGTGTGTCACGTAGAAAACCTAAACTTCAACCTTCTAAGTATAGGACAAATATGTGATAAAAAGTTTAACGTACTTTTTAGTGAAACCGGTAGTAAAATATTGAAAAATAGTATTACTATACGAAGAGGCATTAGAAAACATGGAGTCTATGTCATTAAAATCGGTAATGAATCTAAAGACAAACTTTTTCTTACTTCTATGGATGATACTTCGACCTTATGGCATCGAATATTGGGTCACGCCAATATGCGACTTCTTCAATCGCTATCATCTAAAGAACTAGTAAGAGATCTACCAAAATAAAAATAAGAACATCATTTTTGTGATGCTTGTAACATAGGAAAGCAAGTCCATGCTAGTTACAAAGCTAAAAACATGGTCTCTACAACTAAGTGTCTAGAATTACTACACATGAATTTATTTGGTCCATCCGCTATCCAAAGTTATGGAGGCAACTACTACACTTTGGTTATAGTGGATGATTACTCTAGGTACACATGGACTAAATTTTTAAAGAATAAAACTGAAACATTCGATTACTTTGAAATATTAAGTAAAAAAATCTAAAGACAATTAAGAAGTCCTATAGTGTCTATTAGAACGGATCATGGTAGGGAATTTGATAATGAAGTGCAATTTGGAGCTTTTTGTGACGCTAATGGTATACTCACAATTTCTGCTCCCTGCACTCCACAATCAAATGGGTTAGTTGAAAGGAAAAATAGAACCCTACAAGAAATGAGTCGCACCATGATTAATGAGAAATCTATTCCTCAAAAATTTTGGTGCAAAGCCGTTGATACATCAACCTACATACTTAAATGAGTCTTAATTAAACCATTCTTAGGTAAAACTCCATACGTGTTACTTCGAGGCAAAAAGCCTACGTTAGAACATTTTAGAGTCTTTGGTAGCAAATGTTTCCTACTTAACACTAAAGATTACCTAACTAAATTTGATCCTAAATCAACCGAATGTATCTTCTTAGTTTACTATCCTAATAGTAAAGCTTATGTTATATTAAATAAAGAAACAAAGAAGGTTGAAGAGTCATTAAACGTAAAATTTGATGAAAGTCCACCTAAACCTACCCAACCTCTTGTCGATGACGAGATAATCGAAAGTGAAGCCATAGAAATCAAGGAATTATCAATATTAAAGAGTCCAAAAATCACCCCGTAGATAAGGTCATAGGAAAGTTAAATGAAAGAACCTTAAGATCCCAAGTCCAAAACTAAAGTAGTTTATTCTGTTTTGTCTCAACCATAGAACCTAAAAATACACTATAAGCCATAAAAGATGAAAGTTGGGTAATGGTTATGCAAGAAGAGTTAAATCAATTTGTTACTAACCATGTTTGGACACTTGTCCCTCCACCTAATAACCAAACCATAATCGAAACTAAATGGGTATATAAAAACAAGTTAGATGCAAACGATATAGTGTCTATAAACAAAGCTAGACTCGTTGCCCAAGGGTATTGGTATGTGCTAAAACACATACCTTTTCATTATCAAAACTGACCCAAAATAACCAAGAAAGAGCCGTTTATTGCTAATATTTGTGGTTTTCTTGAGTTTGTGCTTGTGCAGGTATGGATATGTAAAACACACAAAAAAGAGCCAAATCGACGTAAACTGTTAACGAGATCAAGAGAGCTTTAGTCGAGGAAGATCAAAAATTGAGCATTTATAAAGATTTTATTCTCCGAGGATGATATTTGGAAGTTTTAATCAAGTTTGAAGAAATGGCAAAATGGCCCTCAAGTTTCGCTGGCAAAATGACCAAGAATCAAAAGTTGCAAAGTCATCCTTGGTCTATTTAAGTATGACAAAATGATCCTTGGAAGATACTGAGAATTACATTTATGGTCCCTCAAATCAAAGATGTTCACATTTGGTCCCTATGGTTGCTCTTGGATTACTCTACTAGTCCAAAATCAATCCAAGTAATATCCTAAACCATAAACCTTCTACCAAATCTAAACCCAATACCCGTCCACTAAATCTAATCCTTTACCCGGTCTATACCCAACCAAACCTCTGGTTTACCCAACTCCTTAACCCGGTTCCCACTTGAAATATAATAAACAAATCCAAACGCCGCCCTTTTACCCAAATCACCCGCTTACCCATTAACACCACCAATTACCAATGATCCCAACCTCAGACTAGAATCTATTCACCTTCTAGAAGGCTTATCTCGACACGCCCGACACGGGTGTCACCAACCGCCAAATGCGGGCCATTTGGAGCTCTCTCATGGATCTAAACACCTCAATTGGTAAATTGGAGCATTTTGATTGGTGATTGAGACTCAGAGGTTGATTTGTGGCTGTGATAAGCTTCTAGTCTCTTCCAAGAGGAATCCCAAGACTGAATTCAGGCTATATAAGGACCCCTTGACCTCACATTGTATTCGTGCAATTCCTAAGTTTTCAATTAGCTTATTGTTTCTTGTATTTCAATCTTCGTGAGTTTATAAATGTTTTCTTTAAAGTTTTCATTGTAATCTCAATTTATTGTAATCCTTTTTCGCTTAATCAAATTTCCAAGTGTTAAAATTTAATCTTGCATTTCTTATTTTAAGTACTCAATAAGCTGTTTGAATAATGGAATAAGCTCATTTAAGCTTTACATAGCTTTAGTGAGCTTATATTGTGCTTCATCGTCTCATTACAATCAATACTCAACAAAAACTCATTGGTCAACAAAAGTCAACTGTGGTGCTATTCTGGTCTCAGAAATGGATATGGGTTGATTATGATGATGGATCTCAGTTGATTTGATGTTAAATGGTTTAGGATTAGTGTTTCTTTTGTCGACGGTGCCATAGTGGCTAGGACAATTTGTAAGTGCTTAAATCTGCTTATATACATTTTATCGTCTAAATCTTGTTTGCATCCGAGTTTAGTGATAATTAGTATTAAGTGATATTTGTTTAATGTCAATAGCATAATCTAGTCATAATCTTAGTTCAAAATTAGATAGAAAGTAGTGTTTGGATTTGCTTGTAAACCTGGTGAAGGTTGGTTAATCGGCTCGTGTAGTTGATTCATGCTCAAGTAGGTTATTGATAGTGATCTCAAGTCTTTATTAGAGAGCAGCTTATTCATCAAATAGTCAAAAACACCTTAGATCAGTTCTAATTTGTGTAACTGTTGGATTTGTTAATAATCAAAAGCTTGATTTAGGTTCAAATAACATTAGAATTGATTAATACAACTTTGTTTGAGCTTATAATATCATAATCGTTATAAAATTGGATCTCACTAAAGTCAAAGTTTCATATCTCTGCTTCAAAAGTCAAAACTGTTAAATTCAGTTTTCTACCAAACTTTGAGGTTCTCTCCATGATTCAATTATGAGTTAAAGTGTTTGAAGTTTTGGTTAATCACAATTTCAATTGGTCTAGTGTTGAAATCGCTTTTGTCAAGTCTTATCAAGTTCCAAATCACCGTTCAAATCATCTTCTATTCGCTTCGCCTACACTCAAAGAACTAGAGTGAATCAAAGATAATTTGCGATCTTTGTGCAAGGTTTATTTCAGTGAGTTAGAAGCTAAAAATTGGTTTAGTTATAGGTTTCTAGGTGATCTTGAGGACTGCATAATTGGTTTTCACACAAGCTCTTCTCGATAAGCCTGTGCATGTCAAACGAGGGTCAAGAACTTATTGGTTATAGTAGGCAAATTGCTTAATTCATTAGTCGAGCTTGTATTTGTTAGGATTAGTGTAATCAGTTGTAATTAGCTTATTTTAGCATAATATAGCTTCTGTAGAAGTTTGGTAGCTTAATTCACTTATTAGCTTATTTTCCTTAGCTTATTCATATCATGTTTGTATTGCAGCTTCAATATCTTACACATAAGCTTAGAATTTTATATTTTTCATATATTTAGAATAATATTTTAGAATTTTCCTGAGTTTTCATATAATTTTTAGTCACTGTTTGGTATTTTTCTATTTTAAATAGTTTTAATCACTTTTAAATAGCTTTATTGCAAATAATTAAGAAAAGTTCCAAAAATAATTTTCAATTTTCCCAGTTTAAGAAAAATATAAAAAGAATAAAAAAGATTTTTCCTTATTTTTCCCTTTTATTTGGTATTTTTCACAATTTAAATTAGATTTAAATAGTTTTAAATTAGTAGAAAATAGAAAAATAATCTAAAAATAAAAAATAGTTTTGAAAATTCTCTTATGGTATTTTAGATTTTATAAAAATAGTTTCATATTTTTCCCTTTGATTTTCATAATTTTAGAATTTTAATTTAGTCTTAATAGTTAAAAATTAGTTTTAAATTTTAATAAATCCAAAAACTTAAAAATAGTTTTAAATATAAATTAGTTTTCAACTTGCATTTCTAGAGTAAAAGTAATTTTAGGCATTTTTAGGATATAATTTAGACGTAGTTGCCTTTTATTTACGCTTTAAATTACATTTTAGTTAATTCAAGACTTAGGATTTCGTAAAATAGATTCCCTTAATTACTTTCCCTATTCTCGTAGTTTAATAAAATCAAACTCACAAATCAAAACATCGAGCATTAAATTCCAAACCAAAAACGACGTTGGCAATTCACTCGCTGGGAAACGATTCGGGTTGACTAACTGTGATCAACGATCACACATGGGATTTGATTTATTATTCTTTTTCCTAAAGGAATTTGAATCCATCTTCGTGATTATTTTTGATATCGATATTGAGGTTTTATCCGTACAACATACCCTTGCCTCATTATCGCTAAGAAATCAAGAACCGAATGCTTAAGTTTCTCTTAAGTAGTCATTCACAAGTGGCTAGTTTGTGAGATAACTTACGCTGGCATTTGTGTGCAAGAATCAAATTTTACGCCACGGAGGTTGTGTCACGCACAATATCGCTTGAGGTTTGACGATTAGTGACTCGAGATCCTTCATTCGTGAAGTTACTATTTTCTATAAATTAAAAGTAAAAAAATTTTTTTTCTTTTGTATATATATATATATCAGATTAAAAATACAAAAAGATTTTCTTGTGTTTTTGCTAATAAATAGAAGACACCAATTATATAACATTCTCAACGGAGGTGTTATCATTAATAAGTTCTCGAACTAAAGATCAAAAACTTGCCTTTGTGTCGCTTGTGAATTTATTTATCTTTATCGATAAACAACGCGGTGCGTGGTATAAGGACGGCCCGACATTAAATTCACAGGTAGAAGAAGCTGGTTTTTAATAAGCTCGGCAATGACCTAAAGCCTCCGGCCACAGCGCTTGTCTTATAGAGGTGATTTATTCACTCTGGGATTATTGGTTAAGTTCACCGTTTCAATACCGCTCAAGTTTTAATTGCCTTGGTTTTGTGTGCATGCGCACTCGCTCTAACAACTACATGCACCGATACTTGAAACCGCCACAATCCTGCTGGGGCAAATAGACGGCTCCATTAGTCAACCCAGATTCGAACTAATCAAACCCGCCCATCATCGAAAATGGCGGATGACAACCGATCCATGCTATATTTCAACCTGGGCACCCACCGGTGGTTATGGATAAGCCATCGCCGTCCCCAAAGAATCGCTGTGGCGTAACTTTGAGCTTAAACACGGATTGATAAATTTGGTTCTCACAATGCAATTTTACGGATTTGAGAGGGACGATCCTCACTCTCATATCCGACGATTCAACAAGCTCACGCCAACCATCAAGTATCAGAACGCTCCTAAGAGGCTATCAAGCTTTACTCTTCCGCTTTCACTGAGGGGTCAGCCTGGATTTGGCTCAAAAACTACCCCGATCGATAACCACATGGGAGAATTTAGTGTCAAAATTGCGGAATGAATTTTTCCCACCATCTAAAACAACAAGCCTTGAAAATGAAATAACAAAATTCACACAAAGATTTGATGAATCATTTAGTGAGGCATGGGACCGATTCAAAGATTTGCTTTGGCAATGTCCCCATCATGGTTTTTCTCGAGCCGCACCAACTTGATACGCTTTTATAACGGCTTGAATGAGAGACTGACTGGGTACCTCTTCCCCATGCCGCTGGTGGTAATTTGTTGATCCGATCAACGAGATGCCTTGTCAATTATTGGAGAACAAATCTAAAGTTCAGACCTCACGTGAGCAAATCGTTGCCGCCTGAGTGGTGTTACACCATCGCCCCTCGCCTTACTTAAAAATACGCCTAGCAATCGATGCTAAGATTGATAAGCTTACGGACATGATTCAGGCTTTGGTTAAGATTAAGACCGCTAAGGTTAATTTTCCACCCGCCAAGTCAAAGCGTGGAAACGACTTTTGTACTACTTGTGGTGGCCCGCGACGCTTCTACTAACAATTGTACCGCCACCGATGGAAATCTTTTCGAAGCTAATGCGTGAACCGGAGGTAACCAATATCGCCCCTCAAGTTGAACCAAACCACAGATGTTATAATCAAATGGTACTCTCCGGATTTTCTCAATCAACAATCGGGAATCGCTTTAATCGGAATCAAGTTCGTGGACCAAATGTTCAAAACCAATTCAAAGCTCCACCAAATCAATACCCAAACCAAGGAGTTAATTACAATCAAGGATATCAAAATCCAAGCTATCTGATGAGTGTGTAAATACTCATCATTTTTAGTCAAATCAACTGAAAACGCTTAAAATGCTCAAATGCATCAAACATCAAAAATATTCCAAAAGTGCATTTTATATGTCTTTATGCAAAATGTTCAAAATCGATGAAAACGAGCAAAGTTTGCATAATTGGCGTCACCACTTCTAAAATGGCAAAATCGTCCCCTAGGCATTTATTTTAAAAGAAAAGTCACCAAAGGTCCTTCTGTAATCATAAATTGTCATATTTAGTCCTTTGGTGAAAAATCCAAAAGTTTTGAGAAATTATGCTTTTGGTCCCCGGATTTTTAGAAATGGTCATAGTCCTTGAATTTTCAAAAGTGTCAAAACTAGACCTTGGTCTATTTGAGGTTGGCAAAACTAGTCCTGATTACTCTTCATACTTAATTGGTCCTTTGTTTTGTAGAATTGGCAAACATGGTCCTTGTGTTTAATATACAACCAAACGGACCCTTTTATTACCTAAGCCAAAACCAATATAAAACCTTCTTGGCCCAATCATATTACCCGTCCAACCCGAAACCAATCCAAACCCAAACCCAACGCTTTAAAATAAAATAACCCGCTTCCCCTATAAACCTCTGTCTTCCCCGACATTTTTGTTCTGCAACCCCTCCTCTAGCCACCAATATCCACCCTACCCACCTTTGTCTCCCCCACCACCTAACAACCCATCACATTTAATGCACTCTCCCTTGTCCCAACTGGCTTGTACCAGCTTTGGCCCAAAACTATCAAACGGCTAAGATGATCCCAACACATCCAATGGTTGATGATATTGTTGCCGGATCCACCTGTAAAGGTGAGAGAAAGAGTTTGGAGCAAATAAAAAGGCAAGAGGAAGCAACAAGAAGAGTAGTTAGTTTTAATTTTCAATATATATGTCGTTTTTAGCTTAACTTGTCTTAAATAATTTTCATCTGTATTTTCAAGCTTAATTGTATTAAACTAAAGTATTTAAGTGTGTTCCAACTCATTTCAAGTTTGAATTCAAGTCTATGTTCAATTTTATTTTTGTATGTCCAGTTGAATTTCTATTCTCAAAATCTTATGCAAAGTAGTTAGTCACTTGTTTTTAAGCTTAAGCATGCTATTCAAGCTTATTTGCTTTCCATAAGTTCACATTTCCTTTCACTTACTTTTGGACTTTGGTCAAAATAAGTCAAACATGGGGCAAATCTGAGGAAGGAATGGAATGGGTTGATTCAGACATGAATGTGGGTTGATTTGGAAGCGATGGGTTGGATAAAATAGGGTAGTGGTTCATGGTTCATCTTGTTGGCAAGCCATAGTGGCTATGGATCTTTGTAAGTTATTTTCACAAGTTATTGCATACAATGTATTTGTATTCATAATCTGTTAAAACATGTTCTAATAGATGTATTTAGGTCTGGTTAAGTTAGTTTGATCATAATATATCTGGTTCAAAGGTTTGGATTTGTTTCAAATTTGCAAATCATAGATAATAAGGGTGTTTGGTTTATAGCTTATTCTGTCTCTAAGGCTTGTTCAGTGTTTACTTTTTGTTGGTTCATGTTTGTTAGCTCCATATAAACTCATATCAGTCAAATTAATGTACTGCTGAACTCTCTATAAGTCAACATTAAGTAAAATCTGTCTCACTGTCAATCTGTTGAGATTTTGGATTTGCAAATCATTGTTTTGTGTTTAGAAGTCAATAACATAGCTTGCATTAGTGTTATCATATCATATTACTTCAACATCAGTCATAAAATTGGAATCAAACTTCATGAAAGTCAAACTTTTCCAATCTATCATAAAAGTCAAATTGTCAAAAAAATCTGTTTTGGGCTCATCTAGGAGGAATTTTCATGAGTTCATTCTGAGCTTCCACATCAAGTGAAATTTGTTACTTTATAAACTTCAGGCTTTCTTTCTTATCACCATTTTAGTAGAATTTTAAAATTTTTGTATAAGCTCCAAACTAGCTTCTCTTTTAGGACATAAGTCCCCTGCTCCATCAGCAACAACTGAGTTTTCTCAGTTGTGCAGCCTATGCACAAGCTCATAAGACTGGGTCTGATTTTTGGTTTAGCACTCTCACCCAGTGCTTTAGGTTCCAATTGATGTTTTTCATTTTGAGCTTAATGTGTATTTGTGCTTATGCCCAAGTAGATCCTTGAAATCTGTTTTAGCTTATTAGTTCAAGACATCAAATCTTGCTATCTTGCAATTCGTGTAGCTGTAGCTTGTTGTTCTTAGTTGTATTTCAGTACTTATAGCATATTTAGACTTCTGTAATCAGTGGGTGGCTTGTCTTGTTCATTTGGCTCATTAAAGTGCTTATTTATAAGCACTTGCTTAGCATTTCATTTTCTTCCACACAATCCCTTGTTTTCCATTTTCCTAGCTTCCTTATATAATTTTAGAGTTTTCCTGAAAGTTTCAGATTTTTCTAAGTTGATTTGCTATTTTTCTTAATTTAAATTAGTTTTTAAGCATTTTTAAATAGCATTTAATACAAAAAATTCAGAAAAGGTTCAAAAAAAATAATTTTTCAATTTTCTTAGGTTTAGATAAATATAAAAGTAAAAAAATAATTTTCCAGATTTTTCATAGTTTATTTTGTAATTTTTAGTAATTTAATTAGTTTTAATAGTTTAAAATTCATAAAAAATAGAAAATAATCAGAAAAATACAAAAATAGTTTTGAAAATTCTAGTTTGATATTTTAGACTTTTCAATTTCATAATTTTATTTTTCTAACTTTATTTCCTATTTTCTTGTATTTTAGGTAATTATTAAATAGTTAAAATAGTTTTTAATTAATAATAATTAGATAATTAGTTATAAAAATAATTTTCTTTTTCTAAAACTTTTCTTTTATCATTAGGATTGTAAAAATATCATTTTCATATTTTTAGGGTTAATATTGCTTTAGTTTCACGTTTTTATTTGTACGTCGCGTAGATTTTAATTTAAGCTTTATAAAAACATAAAAACAAAAACATCATTTTGCAAATAGTGATAGCGTTTATTTAATATTTTTTATCTTTTTAATCTCCTTTAATTTGCATTTAAGCCGTTGTACTTTGTTGGCTTTTTCTGTAGTTATAATCCTATTCAAATCCTTTTTTCGTTCAAATTTCTCGATCACTTTACGTTTGATAATCCATTGCATAGCTCGCTGGGACATAACGACATGGAAACACTATACTCCCCCCATCTTCATTGCATTAGTGTGCGGTTTTAAAGCTTAAGATTACGGTCTGCCATTCACAAGTGGAAGACTTGAGTGATTTAGCTTGACTGTTTGGCACGCATCAAAATTTGGCGCCATTGCGGGGGCCAGCTTGTTTGATCTATCTTCCGTGTAGCAGATTAGTTGTTTGGATACTCACTCATTTGTTTATATCATCCATATCTATCTATATATCCATATTTTCTTATAAAAATCCAAAACCCAAAATGTACCAAAAAGCGTATAAAACACAAAAATATTTTTCTTTTGTTTCTATATATGTATCAAAAATAAAAATACAAAAAGATTCGTCTTTTTCTTTAATAATAACAACTTAAAAGATTACCACCGCAAACCAAGGCAATGCACTACCTAACTGGGGGTGCGACCATAATAAGTTCCCGAACTAAAGATTTAAAACTTGCCTTTGTGTCCTTGTGATTGGTGTACCTTTTTCAAAGAAGCCATTCACATTGTGATTATTGGTTAAGTTCACTGTTGTTTTGCCTCGAGTTTTTTTTAATTGATTTTGTTGGTATATCTACTTGTCAGAACCAGAAAACCCATAAAGATTCTTCTCACCCCAAAATTTTATAAAACGTCTTCATAATTCCCATTTCTCTCCTTAACTCTGAGATTCCTTAGAGTTAACTCTTGTGTATGCGCACTCGCTCTTCTAGATCTGTGAGCCCATTTCGTGAGCTTGTCAAGATTCCAAGAAGGCGTGTCCTAGACTTTCGCTCCATCGGTCGGATCTGAGATCCGGACTGCTCTCACTACTTCATCGCCAGGATTACCATGGCGGAGAACGCCTATGTGTGAGCTTCTCTAGGCACCCATCGACGGGTATGGAGATGCTATTGTTGTACCAGCCATCGTGGCTGAAAACTTTGAACTCAAGACCGGGTTACTGAATCTTGTAACCTCAAATCAGTTCTACGGTTTTGAGTGGGATGATCCTCATGCTCATATTCGATGGTTTAACAAGATTGCATCTACCATCAAGTATAAGAATGTCCCTACGATCTGTTAAGCTTCTTCTGTTCCCATTTTCTCTTGAGGGGCAAGCCGGATTTGGCTTGAAAAACAACCCCCTCAGTCAATTGAGACATGGGAAGATCTGGTGAAGAAATTTGTGAATGAATTTTATCCACCTTCCAAAACCCGAGTCTTAAAATGAAATCATCAAGTTCACTCAAAAGTTTGATGAATCCTTCAGTGAATCGTGGGATCGTTTTAAGGAATTGCTTCGCAAATGTCCTCACCACGGTTTCTCCGAGTTGATGCAACTCGATACTTTCTATAATGGAGTGAGTCAATCGGATCAAGATTCTCTCAATTCCTCGCGGGAGAAACTTCTTGAGCAAAACTGTCAAAGAAGCTTTAGCGATCATTGAAAACAAGTCTAAAGTCCGCCTGCACGAAGCAAGCCGGTTGTTTCCCAAGTCAGTGTTGGTCCTTCTTCTTCATCGCCAGTGAGTCAATCTAGCACCGATGCTAAGATTGACAAACTCACGAAGCTATCAAGCTTTGGTTCTCTCCAACCAAAAGAAAGTCTCTTTTCACAAACTTCACCTCCTGCTGAAGTTAAGAAAGTGGAAGTCTGTGTTACATGTGGTGGCCCCCATGCTTACTACAATTGTATGGCCACCGACGGTAACCCTTTTGAAGCCAATGCTGTGAGCGGGTTTTCTAATCAAGGAGGCAACCAATATCGTGCTCCTATAGACACGAACCACCGTCCTAACCACTACCCGGACCTCCGGTTTCAATCAAAACTGTAATCAAAATCAGAATAGACCAAACCAAGGTTTTCAAAACCAAGGTAATTTTAGTCAAAACAACGGTTTTCAAAATCAAAATCAAAATTTCCAACACCAAGGAAATTTCAATAGAAACCAGGCCGGGAAATTTCAACCAATGGTATTTTCATGGCAATAATCAAGGAAATTTTCAGAATCAAGGCCCTAATCCAAACAATAGAGGCCAGAATTTTCCACATGCAAAATCAAGCCATTGTTCCAACTGGACCATCATCCGATGAGTTGTTGAAACAATTCATGAAATCCCAAGAAGAAATGAATCGGTTGTTGGTTAGCCAGATTGCTGACATTAAGAAGTCTTTAAATGATCGACCCTCGGGCTCGGGTACTTTACCTAGCAACACGATCGCTAATCCGAGTGGCGATGCAAAGCGATCACAACCGAAGTGTACTTCATATCTGGACCCGCTATTCCTACTACCTCTTCTTCCTCTCTCCGAAGGTAGTGAAGCGAACCGAGGCGACAAAGGACAAGGAACTTCCTACTAATAACGGAAGTGCCCGGCAATGTCCATCCTGGTTGTCCCGAAACCCAATACCAAGCACCGAGTTGTTTTGAACCTCCAGTTGGTGACCCTAAATACAAAACTTCTATTCCTTATCCCTCACGTTTACATGAGCAAAAGCTCCGCGAGAAAGCTAGTCATCAAATGGAAAAATTCTTTCAAATTTTCCAAGAGCTTCATTTTGACATAAGCTTCGCGGATGCTATCATGTTGATGCCCAAGTTTGCATCTACTCTGAAACACATGTTGAGCAACAAGGAAAAGCTGTTTGAAATGGCTAAAACTCCTTTGAACGAGAACTGCTTACACATTACGTTCATGTTAAAGAAGCTTCCCGAGAAGCTGGGAGATCCCGGAAAATTTCTTCTTCCTTGTGTTTTTCCTGGGATGATTGAATGTTTTGCCCTTGCCGATCTTGGTGCAAGCATCAATCTGATGCCATATTCAGTGTGGAAGAAACTTTCTCTTCCGGAACTTATTCCTACCTGCATGACTCTTGAGCTTGCAGATCGTTCTATCTCGCGTCCTCTTGGCATCGCCGAGGATGTATTTGTGAAAGTAGGAAAGTTCCATTTTCAGCTGACTTCGTTGTTGTTGATTTGATCTATGATCCTCGGGTTCCCCTCATTGTTGGACGAGGATTCCCGAGAACGGCCGTGCTCTTATTGATGTATTTGAGCAAGAAATCACTTTACGTGTGGGTAATGAAGTACATTACTTTTAACCTCGATCAAACTTCGAGGTACTCCTCAAATTATGATCTTGAATCAATTAATCGATTCGATTTAATTGATATTGCTTCAGAGGAGTACTCTCAAGAGTTTCTTGGTTATCTTCATAATTCGTGAGTGGAGGTTCCACCGTCTTCTCAACCTATCATTGCCGACTCTTCCCCTCTCTCACTCCGTTTGAGGGAGGTGACTTCCTTCTGGAAGAGATCGATGCATTTCTTGCTACTGATGAATCAATTCCTTTGGAATTGATGGTGTTTATGATTCGGAGGGGGATATTCTCTATCTTGAGCAATTGCTTAATGAAGATCCATTACCTTCACTCCTCAGAAAGAGATCACGATTGAGGAAATCAAATCAGTGCAATCATCTCTTGAAGAATTTCCCGAGGTTTAACTTAAGGACCTACCTCCTCATCTCGAGTATGCATTCTTGGAGGGTGATGATAAATTACCCGTCATAATTGCTAAAGACTTGACTGAGGAGGAGAAAACTGCTTTCATAAAGGTCTTGAAGTCACACAAGCAAGCAATTGCTTGGAAACTCTCCGACATTAAGGGTATCAACCCGGAGTTTTGTACTCACAAAATCTTAATGGAGGATGACTTCAAACCAGCAGATCCAACATCGAGAAGGGTGAATCCTCAGATTCATGAGGTTATCAAACAAGAGGTTCTCAAACTTCTTGATGCCGGTTGATTTACCCGATCTCTGATAGTCCTTGGGTTAGCCCGATTCATTGCGTTCCAAAAAAGGGTGGCATTACTGTTGTCACAAATGAAGAAACGAGTTAATTCCAACTCGATTGGTTACGGGATGGCGTGTGTGTATTAACTATCGCAAGTTAAACGAAGCCACCCGTAAAGACCATTTTCCTCTACCTTTCATGGACCAGATGCTTGAGAGATTAGCAGGGAACGAGTACTATTGTTTCCTTGATGGTTTCTCGGTTACTTTCAGTCCCCATTGATCCGCTGATCAAAAAAACCACATTCACTGCCCATACGGACGTTTGCCTACTGAGACGTATGCCTTTTGGCTTATGCAATGCTCCTGGCACGTTCCAGCGATGTATGATGGCAATTTTCCACGACATGATCGGGGAAACTATGGAGGTGTTTATGGATGACTTCTCGGTCATTGGGGACTCGTTTCATACATGTCTCTCCCACTTAGACAAAATGTTAAAACGGTGTGAAGACACCAATCTATGTCTAAACTGGGAGAAGAGCCACTTTATGGTCAAAGAAGGCATAGTCCTTAGCCATAAAATTTCCAAAACGGATTGAGGTAGATAGAGCAAAAGTGGATGTTATTGCTAAACTGCCTCATCCTACTACCGTCAAAGGTATTAGGAGTTTTCTAGGTCATGCCGGGTTTTATCGAGATTTATTCAAGATTTCTAAAATCGCTCCGGCTATGACCCATCTTCTCGAAAAAGATGCTCCTTTTATCTTCTCTCCTGAGTGCATCGAAGCTGTTGAAACACTAAAGAAAAAGCTTACGGAAGCACCCATTCTAGTTGCCCCGGGATTTACCCTTTGAGATCATGTGCGATGCAAGTGATTTTGCTATCGGTGCAGTCTTGGGGCAACGCAAACTAAGCATTTTCAGCCAATCCACTACGCAAGCAAAACTATGACTGAAGCTCAGACCCATTACACCACTACAGAAAAAGAATTATTAGCTGTGGTGTATGCGTTTGATAAGTTTCGGCCATATCTTATATTGACCAAATGCGTGGTGTATACGGATCACTCGGCACTCAAATATCTCTTTGCAAAACAAGATGCAAAGCCGAGATTGCTCCATTGGGTTCTCCTCCTACAAGAATTTGATATCATTATTCGTGATAAAAAGGAGAGAACGGCTGCTAATCATCTGTCCCGATTAGAGAACCCTCATCAAAATGTGTTCGAGAAAAAGGAAATTAATGAAACATTTCCTCTCGAAACACTCAATATGGTTTCTTTTAGACTTTCTACCCCATGGTTTCTTGACTTCGCAAATTACCATGCGAGTAACTTTGTGTGAAAGGGATGTCGTCCCAACAGAAAAACAAATTCTTTAAAGATGTAAAACATTATTTCTGGGCGACCCTACTTGTTTAAAATTTCTGCGCGATCAAGTCATCAGGCGATGTGTGTATGGTCGGGAAGCTATGACGTTCTCAAGCTTGCCATTCGGACCTCTGGGGACATCATATTGCCCCAACTACACCGCCAAGAAGGTGTTTGATTCCGGATTCTATTGGCCCACGATCTATAAGGATGCCCATGAATTTGTCAAAACCGTGACGCGCGTGTCAACGTCACGGAATATCTCACAAAGAAATGAAATGCCGCCAAACGCCATTCAAGTGTGTGAGATTTTTGACATCTGGGGCATTGACTTTATGGGCCATTTCCTTCTTCACGTGGTAACAAATACATACTCGTGGCCGTTGACTACTTGTCAAAATGGGTGGAAGCTAAAGCTTTACCCACCAACGATGCCCGAGTTGTGGTGAAATTCTTGAAATCTCTATTTGCTAGGTTTGGAACTCCACGAGCCATAATCGGTGATGGGTACGCATTTCTGCAATGACCAATTTGAAAGAGTCATGCAAAAGTATGGTGTAACTCACCGTACCTCTACTGCGTACCACCCACAAACAAGTGGGCAAGTGGAAGTTTCTAACCGAGGGATAAAAAGAATTCTTGAGAGGACGGTTGGTGAAAACCGTGCCTCTTGGTCAGATAAGTTAGATGGCACTGGGCCTTCCGTGCAGCTTACAAAACACCCATCGGTGCACTCCATACAAGCCGGTGTACGGAAGGCATGTCATCTACCGGTTGAGCTCGAGCACAAGGCATCCTGGGCCTTGAAGCATGCCAACTTTGATATTCAGACAGCTGGTGATCACCGGAAAGTTCAAATGAATGAATTAAATGAACTCCGTGATCAAGCTTACGAGAACTCTTTGATCTACAAACAAAAGACAAAGAAGATTCATGACTCAAAAATCAAAACCGCGTTTTCAACGCGTTGGTGTCGAGTCCTTCTTTTCAATTCAAGATTGAAGATTTTCTCGGGAAAGCTCAGTCCCGTTGGTGCGGTCCATTTACTATCACTAAAGTTTATCCTTATGGTACCATTGAGTTATCTCAACCCGATGGTCCTAATTTTAAAGTGAATGGTCATCGAGTGAAGCATTACTTTGGAGAGGACATTCCATCCATGGTTGTCCCGGACTTACAAACTTTCCCCATGAACCAATGAATGCGGAGATCGAGTCAAGCTAGCGAATTCGGAATCAAAAACAGTTGCATGCCATATGGGTTTTCACCCATATTTCTGACTTCTTTCTATTTTCTACCACCCTAGTGTGAGGGGGTTGCCCCACATGTTGTGTATATATCAAAAAAAAAATCTTCTTTCTAAATAATGGCCGTAGTATTTCCTTTTCGTTATTTGTTTCGCATAAGCCGGTACTTTGAATATTGAGGGCAATATTCATTTCTAAGTGTGGGGGGATTCTCACGAATTTTATCATGTAATTATCCGCCTAATTCCCGTTTTGGCCAAATTTTTTTTTAGTAAGTGTTTTGCACTTACTCAATTGGTTATCAGTCCGCCTTGTCTAATAAACAAAAGGATTGGCTAATCGAGGAGCAAACGGCTCTTGGTAAAGATTTCTCAAATCCGTTTACGGCTTGCAATTTGCCCAAAATTGTATGGTATTCAACTCACCATATCCTTAAAAGTGAAGAGTTGGCTAGCCCGCAAGGTTATGGCTTGTGGTAAAGGCAGTGGAAAAACCATAATTGGTAATCGACTCACCAAAGATAATTCAGATAATTTATCTAAGAGTTGGCTAGTCCAGAGCAAACGGCTTCTGGTAAAGACACATCAAATCCGTTATATGGTTTATGATTTGCCAATAAATCAGATGGTTATCGGTGTACCATGGTTCTTGCTTGAACTGAAACATTTGGCTACTCCAGAAGTAATGGCTTTTGGTAAAGAGATGCAAATCCATTAAGTTTTTCTCAAAAGATTGCTAGGGACTAGCAATAGTTTAGTGTGGGGGATTGATGAGTGTGTAAATACTCATCATTTTTAGTCAAATCTGAACTGCAAAACGTTTAAAAATGCTCGAAATGCATCAAAACACTGAAAATATTCCAAAAGTGCATTTTATATGTTTTAGATGCAAAATGTTCAAAATCAGATGAAAAAACGAGCAAAGTTTGCATAATTGGCGTTTCATCCTCCCGACTTTCGAGAAAATGGCAAAATCCGTCCCTAGGCATTTATTTTAAAAGAAAAGTCACCAAAGGTCCTTTTGTAATCATAAATTGTCATATTTAGTCCTTTGGTGGAAAATCCAAAAGTTTTGAGAAATTACAGTTTGGTCCTGATTTTAGAAATGGTCATGTTTAGTCCTTGGAATTTTCAAAAGTGTCAAAACTAGACCTTGGTCTATTGGAGGTTGGCAAAACTAGTCCTTGGATTACTCTTCATAATTTACAGAATTGGTCCTTTGGTTTTGTAGAATTGCAAACATGGTCCTTGTGTTTAATATACAACCAAACGGACCCTTTTTATTACCTAAGCCCAAAACCAATATAAAACCCTTGGCCCAATCATATTACCCGGTCCAAACCCGAAACCAATCCAAACCCAAACCCAACGTTTAAAATAAAATAACCCCGCCCCTATAAACCTGTCTTCCCCGACATTTTTGTCTGCAACCCCCCTACTCTAGCCACCAATATCCACCCTACTCCACCCTTTGTCTCCCCCCACCTCACCTAACAACCCATCACATTTAATGCACCCTCTCCCTTGTCCCAACTGGCTTGTACCAATTTTGGCGCCAAAACCATCAAACGGCTAAGATGATCCCAACACATCCAATGGTTGATATTGTTCTGGGATCCCTTCAGGAAAGGTGAGAAAAGTTTGGAGCAAATAAAAAGGCAAGAGGAAGCAACAAGAAGAGTAGTTAGTTTTAATTTTTCACAATGTATGTCGATTTGTAGCTTATCTTGTCTTAAATAATTTTCATCTGTATTTTCAAGCTTAATTGTATTAAACAAAAGTATTTAAGTGTGTTCCAACTCATTTCAAGTTTGAATTCAAGTCTATGTTCAATTTCATTTTTGTATGTCCACTGTTGAATTTTCTATTCTCAAAATCTTATGCAAAAGCTGTTAGTCACTTGTTTTTAAGCTTAAGCATGCTCATTCAAGCTTATTTAAGCTTTCCATAAGCTCACATTTCAGTTTCACTCACTTTTGGACTTTGGTCAAAATAAGTCAAACATGGGGCAATCTGAGGAAGGAATGGAATGGGTTGATTCAGACATGAATGTGGGTTGATTTGAAGCGATGGGTTGGATAAAATAGGTAGTGGTTCATGGTTCCTTGTTGCAAGCCATAGTGGCTAGGGATCTTTGTAAGTTATTTTCACAAGTTATTGCATACAATGTATTTGTATTCATAATCTGTTAAAACCTGTTCTAATAGATGTATTTAGGTCTGGTTAAGTTAGTTTGATCATAATATATACTGGTTCAGTGTTTGGATTTGTTTCAGTTTGCAAATCAGTATAATAAGGGGTGTTTGGTTTATAGCTTATTCTGTCTCTAAGGCTTGTTCAGTGTTTACTTTTTGTTGGTTCATGTTTTTTAGCTCCATATAAACTCATATCAGTCAAATTAATGTACGCACTCTCATAAGTCAACATTCAAGTAAAATCTGTCTCACTCCTTGTCAATGTTGAGATTTTGGATTTGCAAATCATTGTTTTGTGTTTAGAAGTCAATAACATAGCTTGCATTAGTGTTATCATATCATATTACTTCAACATCAGTCATAAAATTGGAATCAAACTTCATGAAAGTCAAACTTTTCCAATCTATCATAAAAGTCAAATTGTCAAAAAATCTGTTTTGGGCTCATCTAGGAGGAATTTTCATGAGTTCAATTCTGAGCTACATCAAGTGAAATTTGTTACTTTATAAACTTCAGTTGGTGTTCTTTCTTATCACCATTTTATTAGAATTTTACAATTTTTGTATAAGCTCCAAACTAGCTTCTCTTTTAGGACATAAGTCCCCTGCTCCAAAAGCTCAGCAACAACTGAGTTTTCTCAGATTGTGCAGCCTATGCACAGAGCTCATAAGAGCTGGTCTAGGTCTGATTTTTGGTTTAGGCACTCTCACCCAGGTCTGCTTTAGGTTCCAATTGATGTTTTTCATTTTGAGCTTAATGTGTGGCTTGTGCTTATGCCCAAAGTAGATCACTGAAATCTGTTTTAGCTTATTAGTTCAAGACATCAAATCTGTGCTATCTTGCAATTCAGTAGCTGTAGCTTGTTGTTCTTAGTTGTATTTCAGTACTTATAGCATATTTAGACTTCTGTATTGGGTGGCTTGTCTTGTTCATTTGGCTCATTAAAGTGCTTATTTATAAGCACTTGCTTTACTTGATTTCATTTCTTCCACACAATCCCTTGTTTTTCCAATTTTCCTAGCTTCCTTATTTAATTTTAGAGTTTTCCTGAAAGTTTCAGATTTTTCTAAGTTGATTTGCTATTTTTCTTAATTTAAATTAGTTTTTAAGCATTTTTAAATAGCATTTAATACAAAAATTCAGAAAAGGTTCAAAAAAATAATTTTTCATTTTTCTTAGGTTTAGATAAATATAAAAAGTAAAAAAAGTAATTTTCCAGATTTTTCATAGTTTATTTTGTAATTTTTAGTAATTTAATTAGTTTTTAATAGTTTAAAATTCATAAAAAATAGAAAAATAATCGAAAAAAATACAAAAATATTTTTGAAAATTCTCTTTTGATATTTTAGACTTTTCCAATTCATAATTTTATTTTTATAACTTTATTTCCTATTTTCTTGTATTTTAGGTAATTATTAAATAGTTAAAAATAGTTTTTAATTAATAATAATTAGATAATTAGTTATAAAAATAATTTTATTTTTTTAAAACTTTTCTTTTATCATTAGGATTGTAAAAATATCATTTTCATATTTTTAGGGTTAATATTGCTTTAGTTTCACGTTTTTATTTGTACGTCGCGTAGATTTTAATTTAAGCTTTATAAAAACATAAAAATAAAAATATCATTTTGCAAATAGTGATAGCGTTTATTTAATATTTTTTATCTTTTTAATTTCCTTTAATTTGCATTTAAGCCGTTGTACTTTGTTGGCTTTTTCTGTAGTTATAATCCTATTCAAATCCCTTTTTGTTCAAATTTCTCGATCACTTTACGTTTGATAATCCATTGCATAGCTCTCTGGGACATAACGACCCGGGGAAACACTATACTCCCCAGATCTTCATTGCATTCGTGCTTAAGCAGTTTTAAGCTGATTACGGTCTGCCATTCACAAGTGGCAGGCTTGAGTGATTTAGCTTGACTGTTTGGCACGCATCACTATCAAGCTTCACCTTTGCCTTCAAATGAATTCACAACTTACGTTCAACACAACAATTCTACAATCAACACTATGCAAAATCAGATTACAAATTTGAGGAACGAGTTTCAATCTTCGTTAACTAGACAAAGCAATGAGTTTAGGAATGAGATTCGACTTCAGAACAACAAATTGGATGCTTCACAGAATAAACTCGAAAACATGTTGAATCTTTTTTTGTGTAAGGTCAGTCGCCCCTCAACGGGATCTCTTCGTGATACCATTCCCAACCCGAAGGGTGAGTTAAAAGCTAAACCACACCGAAGTGGTAAGGCTTATGACGAACCATCGTTTCTGTTGCGTGAGGGAGGAGGAACGAGAACCCGTGGTTATTAAAGAAAATGTGCAAGCCTGCAGTACCTCCTCGGTCATTCAGGACTCCGATTCCTGGAACCCGATGTTCCAAAGACTACTCTCAAACCCTCACTTCCTTATCCGTCTAGACTTCAAGATCAAAGGATTCGTGATAAAACCAAAAACCAAATGGAGAAATTTGTTGAAATCATTCAATCCTTGAATTTTAACATCAGTTTCACCGACGGTTTACTCCTCATGCCGAAATTTGCCGCCATGATCAAAAATTTAGTGAGTAATAAGGAAAAGTTGGCGAAATTGCAAAAACATCGTTGAATGAGAATTGCTCGGCGGTGCTCCTCAAGAAACTTCCCGAAAAGTTAGGAGACCCGGCAAATTTCTTATCCTTGTGAGTTTCGAATTGTGAAATGCTCCGCTTGGCGATCTTGGTGCGAGTATTCACTTAATGCCTCTTTCGATTTATAACAAGCTTTCTCTCCCGGATCTCACTCCTACTAAGATGACTCTTGAACTCATGACCGATCAACCTCTATTCCGAAAGGAATCGTAGAGGATGTCTATGTGAAGGTCGGACCACTAAATTTTCCCCCGTTGTCGTTGACTTTGATGCTGATTCGAGTGCCGCTTATTCTGGGGAGACCTTTCTTCTTAAGCGGCCGTGCGATGATTGACGTTTATGAAGGAGAAATTACTTTACGATCTCATAAAGAAACCGTCTCATTTAACATTAACCATCCTTCGAGATACTCCTCCAATTATGATGATGCTTCTATTAATCGAATCGACGTTCTCGATATTGCTATGGAGGAGTATGCTCAAGAGCTTCTTGATTTTATGAGTGGTAATCCCACTATTAATTCTGAAAATATTGAACCATCTTCTGAGCCTATTATTGCCGATTCTTCCCTCTCTCACTCGTTTAGGGAGGTGATTTCATTTTGGAAGAGATCGATGAGTTTCTTGCTGATGATGAATCGATTCCACCGGGAACTGATGATGGTGTTTATGATTCGGAGGGAGATATCCGTTATCTTGAGCAATTGTTGAATGAAGATCCATTACCGTACTCCTCCGAAAGAGATCACGATTAACGAAATCAAAGAAGTACAAACGCGTCGATGAAAATCCTCGAGCCCGAGCTCAAGGATTTACCTCCTCATCTTGAATATGCTTTTCTTGAAAAACCAAACAAGTTTCCCCCATCATTGCTAAAAACTTGAAAGATGAGGAGAAAACCACACTTTTGGATGTCCTTCGAAAACATAAAATGCAATCGCAGCAAATTTCGACATCAAAGGAATCAATCCTCGCTTCGTACTCCACAAAATTGGATGGAGGATGATTGTAAACCCGTGATTCAACAACAACGTAGGGTTAACCCAAAAATTCATGACGTTATCAAAAAGGAAGTTCTTAAACTCCTCGACGCCGGAATCATTTATCCTATCTCCGATAGCTCATGGGTTAGCCCTATCCATTGTGTCCCTAAGAAAGGAGGAATGACCGTCCCTAATGACAATAATGATTTGATTTCCACACGCCTCATCACCGGATGGAGGGTGTGTATCGATTATCAAAAATTGAACGATGCTACTCGCAAGGACCATTTCCCGCTACCTTTTATGGATCAAATGCTCGAACGGTTAGCGGGGAATGAGTTCTATTGCTTCCTCGATGGTTTTTCTGGTTACTTTCAAATTCCGATTGATCCGCATGATCAAGAAAAAGCGACTTTCACGTGCCCTTATGGAACGCTTTGCTTACCGAAGCGAATGCCATTTGGCTTATGCAATGCTCCCGGTGCGTTCCAAAGGTGCATGATGGCTATTTTTCATGACATGATCGAGAAGTCTATGGAAGTTTTATGGACGATTTCTCGGTTTATGGAGATTCTTTCACTTCTTGCCTCTCTCATCTAGACCACATGCTCAAAGGTGTGAAGACACAAACCTGGTCTTGAATTGGGAGAAGTGCCATTTCATGGTTCGAGAGGGCATTGTCCTCGGCCATAAAATTTCAAAATCTAGGATTGAGGTCGACCGAGCTAAAGTCGACGTTATAGCTAAACTCCCTCATCCCACTACCGTCAAAGGTATTCGGAGTTTTTAGGTCACGCCGGTTTCTATCGCCGTTTCATCCAAGATTTCTCTAAGATAGCCCGCCTCGACCCATCTCCTTGAAAAGGATGCTCCGTTTGTCTTCACCACCGAATGCGTTGAAGCGTTTAATATTCTTAAAAGAAATTAATGAAGCACCGATCTTCGTTGCCCCCGACTGGGATTTGCCCTTTGAGCTCATGTGTGATGCAAGTGATTACGCAATTGGGGCAGTCTTGGGGCAACGTAAGTCGAAACATTTTCAACCCATACACTATGCGAGTAAGACATTGTCCGAGGCCCAACACAATTACGACTCACGAAAAGGAATTATTGGCCGTTGTTTATGCTTTTGAGAAATTTCGACCCTACATTGTCTTGTCGAAGACCATAGTGTATACCGACCATTCTGCCCTTAAGTATCTTTTGGCAAAGCAAGATGCTAAGCCACGATTACTTCGGTGGGTTCTCCTCCTTCAAGAGTTTGATGTTACTATTCTTGACAAAAAGGAGCGGAGAACCTTGCTGCCGATCACCTTTCTAGACTTGAGAATCCCCATCAAAGTGTGCTTTCGAGAAAAAGTGCGGAAACATTTCCTCTTGATACACTTGGGATGATTGCTAAGAAAGACCCGAACACCCCATGGTTTGCCGACTTTGCAAATTACCATGCGGGGCAATTTAAATAGTAAAAGGGATGTCGTCCCAACAGAAGAAAAAGTTTTTCAAAGATGTTAAGCATTATTTCGGGGACGATCCCTACTTGTTTAAGATTTGTGCGGATCAAGTAATCCGGCCGGTGTGTTCATGGACAAGAGGCTCTTGATATTCTCAATGCTTGCCATAACGGACCCACTGGTGGCCATCATGGTGCAAGCTACACCGCTAAGAAGGTTTTTGATTCCGGATTCTATTGGCCTACCATATATCGAGATGCTCATGATTTAGTCAAATCTTGTGATTCTTGCCAACGTCAAGGAAAAATTTCACAAAAAGATGAAATGCCACAAAATGCTATTCAAGTTTGCGAGATTTTTGACGTGTGGGGCATCGATTTTATGGGGCCATTTCCATCTTCTAAGGGTAATAAGTATATCCTCGTGGCCGTCGACTACTTGTCTAAATGGGTTGTAGCAAAGGCGCTCCCCACCAATGACGCCCGAGTGGTTGTTAAGTTTCTGAAGAACTTGTTTTCCTGATTCGGAGCACCTCGTGCTATCATCAGTGATCGCGGTACCCATTTTTGTAATGAACAATTTGCTAAAGTTATGGCTAAATATGGAGTTACCCATCGTCTTTCTACCGCGTATCACCCGCAAACAAGCGGACAAGTTGAGGTCTCCAATCGTGGTTTGAAAAGAATTTTAGAAAGGACCGTAGGAGAAAATCGAGCTTCATGGGCCGATAAGTTAGATGATGCATTATGGGCTTTCCGCACCGCATACAAGACACCCATCGGGTGCACCCCATTTAAGTTGGTGTATGGAAAAGCTTGTCACTTGCCCATCGAGCTCGAACATAAGGCATTCCGGGCCTTGAAACATGCAAACTTTGATCTTAAGACCGCGGGTGATCACCGGAAAGTTCAATTGAATGAATTAAATGAGCTTAGGGATCAGGCTTACGAGAATTCTTTGATTTTCAAAGAGAAGACTAAGAGGATTCATGATTCTAAAATCAAAACCGCGTTTTCAACGTTGGTGATCAAGTTCTCCTTTTTAACTCTCGATTGAAGATATTCTCGGGCAAACTCAAAACCCGTTGGTCAGGACCATTCACCGTTGCTCAGGTTTTCCCTTATGGAACGGTGGAGCTTTCTCAACTCGATGGCCCTAATTTCAAAGTGAATGGCCATCGTGTAAAACATTATTTTGGAGGGGACATCCCATCTATGGTTGTCCCGGATCTCCAAACTTTCCCTAAGGACAACTGATTCGGGATCGAGTCAAGCTAGCGACTTCGGTGACCAAAAACAACGATGGCGCAGTGGGAGGCACCCCATGCTTATCCTTCTATTTTCTTTCTATTTTCTAATAAGTGGCGAAGGTCCGCCTCTTTTCTCGTGTTTGGTTGTTTGTGATGTTGTGTAGGATTTTCCGATATGAAGACTCTCGTGCTCGAAGTTTGTCATTTTCTCCACTCGAGTTTCATAATCGATGCTGATGGAAATCCGATATCCTAATCTTATCGACTAACGTTTATCTTTGAGCATACTTAATAAACGGCTTTTAGATTTTTTGATACCTTGCTTTTAAACATTGAGGACAATGTTTCGTTCTAGTCTGGGGTAGGGTAATCTTCGATTTGATTTGACCGCACTTGCTTGTTTTTTGTCGTGTACTCTCACGCAACCCCGTTTTCCTTAGAAAATGAAAAATTGTGCAAACATGAGCAAAATTTAAAATTTTTGAAGCTTTTGTTAAGTCTTTTTGATTGAAAAGTTTGCTAGTCTCTTAGATAAGAAGCTATAAAATGCTAATTCTAGCTCACAAGGCCAAGAATTTGCAAGTTTCCTGAGAGATTTTAAATATGCATGACTTAATTTCATTTAGACAAAGCATTTGCTAAGTTAATATATGTTTCGACACCTTGTTGACTTTCATTTGGTGAGAGTAGGAATAGAACTGACTTGACCGGGCGTGTTGAGCCCTAGCTTGTTCCCTTAACCATAGGTAATCTAAAATTATCGGCTAAGCATCTGCGGATCTCATTATTTGGGATTTTAAATTTGCAGAGATCGAGAAATGATAGAGTTACTTATGAGTTTAGATGCTAAGCGTGGAGTAGTTGGTTCTCTTTAGAGCCCATCGAAGGTACTTATGGCCTTTTGTTCCCACAAAATTGTTTCACCCCATATCTGTCTAATAATAATTAGAGATGTCGAGTCTTTGGCGATAGTTAGTTCTTTATCTTCTTAAAAGAATCTTTGTTTTAAAAATTGGGTACACATCAAGGATCCGTAATAAATAAGCAATAAGTGATAAGTGAAATAGTAATAAATAAAGTTATGAGCTGCGGTGTCGAGATCGGACCCTTGGATCTTTAGCCGGATTGAATGAGGTCTTAGTCTAGCCAGCCGGGATCCTCATTTCATGAAGCCTATAGTCTTGGAATTACCCCGTGAAGCTCCGTAGTTCATAGCTCATATAAATAAAAAGTATAAGTGCAAAAAAAAAATAATAATAAAAAAAAAAAAAAAAATAATGTTGAAAAATGTTGAAAAAAGTCAAAAGTATAAGTGAATAAAAAATTCCTTGATGTGGACCTCATTTTTGGGACAATGGTTCTTGAGAGAAGGCGGATAACTAATTAGCGACTTAGCTTTATATCTTTATCTGAATAAAAGTTATCGAAACGAGAATCTTGAAGAAATTCATTTCTCACCAAAAATAAAATAAATAGAGGAAAATAGGAAAATGGGAGCAAAAGGTATTTACACAAGTAACTTCCATGGGTAGTGTTAGCATCTAGAGTCGTATGTAACAATGATTTCGGTTTTACGCTTAGTTTGGGGACTTGTGAAAAATCAGGGACGATGTATTCTATCCGTATGGTCACTTCACGCTGTGTTGTGTTTCTTACTCCGTGATCCTAAAGTGTTGATTGAAAAATGTTGGAGTTATTGATCGACATGAAAGTTCAGCAAACCGTCATTCATAATCGGAATATGCTTAATCGTAATATCTACATGTGAATTGAGAGGTAAACGGGGCGTTTTTAGAATTAAGGCTTTCTTAATCTCTTTTAAGGGATCTTTGCTACTTCTTCATAGGTTTAGTAGAAAGAGATTGAAATCCTTGGTTTTAGAAGTGAGTTGATTGCATTGCGTGGGGACACGACAATGGTCTCGTCTGAGGTATTTTGGTATGTGCTAAAACACATACCTTTTCATTATCAAAACTAACCCAAAATAACCAAGAAAGAGCCGTTTATTGCTAATATTTGTGGTTTTCTTGAGTTTGTGCTTGTGCAGGTATGGATATGTAAAAACACACAAAAAGGAGCCAAATCGGCAGTAAATCCGAGCACGAGAGATCAAGAGAGCTTTAGCTGAGCCGGAAGATCAAAAATTGAGCATTTATGAAGATTTTATTCTCCGAGGATGATTTTTGGAAGTTTTAATCAAGTTTGAAGAAATGGCAAAAATGGCCCCTCAAGTTTCTGCTTTTGGCAAAAATGACCCCTGAAGAATCAAAAGTTGCAAAGTCAGCCTTGGTCTATTTAAGTATGACAAAAATGATCCTTGGAAGATACTTTCAGAATTACATTTATGGTCCCTCAAATTTCAGCATGTTCACATTTGGTCCCTATGGTTGCTCTTGGATCACTCTACTAGTCCAAAATCAATCCAAGTAATATCCTAAACCATAAACCTTCGGCCCAAATCTAAACCCAATACCCGGTCCACTAAATCTAATCATTTACCCGGTCTATACCCGAACCAAACCCTGGTTTACCCAACTCCTTAACCCGGTTCCATCTTGAAATATAATAAACAAATCCAAACGCGCCCTTTTTACCCAAATCACCCGTTTACCCAATTACCACCAATTACCAATGATCCCAACCTCGTACTAGAATCTATTCACCTTCTAGAAGGCTTATCTGACACGTCTGACACATGGGTGTCACCAAACTGCCAGCGTGGCCATTTGGAGCTCTCTCATTGGACGAAACACCTCAATTGGTGAATTGGAGCATTTTGATTGGTGATTGAGACTCAGAGGTTGATTTGTGGCTGTGGATAAGCCTTATAGGCTCTTCCAAGAGGAATCCCAAGACTGAATTCAGGCTATATAAGGACCCCTTGAGCTCACATTGTATTCGTGCAATTCCTAAGTTTTCAATTAGCTTATTGTTTCTTGTATTTCAATCTTTCAGTAGTTTATAAATGTTTTCTTAAAGTTTTCATTGAAATCTCAATTTATTGTAATCCTTTTTCAGTTTTAATCAAATTTCCAAGTTTTAAAATTTAATCTTGCATTTCTTATTTTAAGTACTCAATAAGCTGTTTGAATAATGGAATAAGCTCATTTAAGCTTTACATAGCTTTAGTGAGCTTATATTGTGCCTTCACTGTCTCATTACAATCAATACTCAACAAAAACTCATTGGTCAACAAAAGTCAACTGTGGTGCTATTCTTGGTTCAGAAATGGATATGGGTTGATTATGATGATGGATCTGGGTTGATTTGATGTTAAATGGTTTAGGATTAGTGTTTCTTTTGCTGATTTGCAAGCCATAGTGGCTAGGACAATTTGTAAGTGCTTAAATCTGCTTATATACATTTTACTGTCTAAATCTGTTGTTTGCATCTGAGTTTAGTGATAATTAGTATTAAGTGATATTTGTTTAATGTCAGTTTAGCATAATCTAGTCATAATCTGTTTTTAGTTCACAAAATTAGATAGAAAGTAGTGTTTGGATTTGCTTGTAAAACTGTGGTGAAGGTTGGTTAATCGGTTCGTGGTAGTTGATTCATGCTCAAGTAGGTTATTGATAGTGATCTCAAGTCTTTATTAGAGCAGTTATTCATCAAATAGTCAAAAACACCTTAGATCGATTCTAATTTGTGTAACTGTTGGATTTGTTAATAATCAAAAGCTTGATTTAGGTTCAAATAACATTAGAATTGATTAATACAACTTTGTTTGAGCTTATAATATCATAATCAGTTTACAAAATTGGATTAAATCTCACTAAAGTCAAAGTTTCATATCTGTTTTTCAAAAGTCAAAACTGTCAAATTCAGTTTTCTACCAAACTTTAAGGTTCTCTCCATGATTCAATTCTGAGTTAAAGTGTTTGAAGTTTTGGTTAATCACAATTTCAATTGGTCTAGTGTTGAAATCTGCTTTTTGTCAAGTCTTATCAAGTTCCAAATCAGCTGTTCAAATCATCTTATTGCTTCTGTTCACACTCAGTGAGTGTGAATCAGGATAATTCAGACCTTGTGCAAGGTTTATTTCAGTGAGTTAGAAGCTAAAAATTGGTTTAGTTATAGGTTGCTAGGTGATCTTGAGGACTGCATAATTGGTTTTCACACAAGCTCTTCTGATAAGCTTGTGCTTATGCTCAAACAAAGAGGGGTCAAGAACTTATTGGTTATAGTAGGCGGTTTGCTTAATTCATTAGTCGAAGCTTGTGGCTTGTTAGGATTAGGTGTAATCAGTTGTAATTAGCTTATTTTAGCATAATATAGCTTCTGTAGAAGTTTGGTAGCTTAATTCACTTATTAGCTTATTTTCCTTAGCTTATTCATAGTCAGTTTGTATTGCAGCTTAAATATCTTACACATAAGCTTAGAATTTTATATTTTTCATATATTTAGAATAATATTTTAGAATTTTCCTGAGTTTTTCATAAATTTTAGTCACTGTTTGGTATTTTTCTCTATTTTAAATAGTTTTTAATCACTTTTAAATAGCTTTTATTGCAAATAATTAAGAAAAAGTTCCAAAAATAATTTTTCAATTTTCCCAGTTTAAGAAAAATATAAAAGAATAAAAAAAAGATTTTTCCATATTTTTCCCTTTTTATTTGGTATTTTTCACAATTTAAATTAGATTTAAATAGTTTTAAATTAGTAGAAAATAGAAAAATAATCAGAAAAATAAAAAAATAGTTTTGATAATTCTCTTATGGTATTTTAGATTTTATAGAAATAGTTTCATATTTTTCCCTTTGATTTTCATAATTTTTAGAATTTTAATTTAGTCTTAATAGTTAAAAATTAGTTTTTAAATTTTAATAAATCCAGAAAAATCCTAAAAAATAGTTTTAAATCTAAATTAGTTTTCAACTTGCATTTCTAGAGTAAAAGTAATTTTAGGCATTTTTAGGATATAATTTAGACGTAGTTGCCTTTTATTTACGTTTTATTAATTACATTTTAGTTAATTCGCACTTAGGATTTCCCGTAAAATAGATTCCCTTAATTACTTTCCCTATTCCGTAGTTTAATAAATCAAAATCACAAATCAAAACATCGAGCATTAAATTCCAAACCAAAACGACGTTGTATTCACGCCTCGTTTGGGAAACGATTCGGGTTGACTAATCAGTATCAACGATCACACACGGGATTTGATTTATTATTCTTTTTCCTAAAGGAATTTGAATCCATCTTCGTGATTATTTTTGATATCGATATTGAGGTTTTATCCGTACACACATACCCTTAAGCCTTCATTATCAGCAAATCAGTGTCTGAACTGTTTTAAGTTTCTTACGGTTAGTCATTCACAAGTGGCTAGCTTGTGTGAGATAACTTGACGGTTTTGGCATCTGTGTGCAAGAATCAGGTATAATCAACAAGAAGGCATAGACTTTAATGAGACCTATGCTCCCATGGCTAGATTAGAGTCTTAAGATTGTTCTTGCTTATGCTTGTGCTAATGATCTTAAGAATTTTCAAATGGACGTTAAAAGTGCTTTTCTAAATGGCTTAATTAATGAAGAAGTCTATGTAGCTCAACCTCCGGGCTTTATAGATTTTGAAAAACCTAAACACGTGTATAAACTAAAGAAAGCTCTTTACGGTCTTAAACAAGCCCCAAAAGCTTGGTATGATAGACTCAAATCATTTTTAATCAAAAACAACTACACCATGGGGTTAGCTGATAATACACTTTTCACTAAGAAAAAGGAATCACATATAATTATTGTTCAAATATACGTGGACGATATTATATTCGGATCGACTTGTCAAGACATGTGTGATGATTTCTCAAAAATCATGCATGATGAGTTTGAAATGAGTATGATGGGAGAACTAAGTTTCTTTCTCGATCTACAAATCAAACAACTAGAAGATGATATCTTCTTTAATCAATCCAAATACATAAAAGAAATGTTAAAGAAATTTGGTTTAGAAGAGTCAAAACCCATAAGAACACCAATGTCATCCGATACTAAACTAACAAAAGATGAAGATGGTGAATCCGTTGATAACACAAAATACCGTGGCATGATTGGTAGTCTTCTCTATCTTACGGCTAGTCGGCTGGATATCATGTTTAGTGTTCGTCTATGTGCTAGGTTTCAAAAAGACCCTAAAACATCACATCTAGAAGAGGTCAAAATAATATTTAGATACATTAAGGGTACGACTCAATAAACATCACATCTAGAAGCGGTCAAAAGAATATTTAGATACATTAAGGGTACGACTCAATTAGGATTATGGTATCCTAAGGGAACGGGGGTAGAAACTATTGTATATGCGGATTCTGACCATGCAGGTGATTATGTTGATCGAAAGAGTACAAGTGGTGTATGTACCTTTATAGGATGTTGTTTAACATCTTGGTTCTCGAAGAAACAAAGCGGCGTGGCCATATCAACAATCGAAGCCGAATATGTCTCCGTCGGCAAAGCATGCCAACAAGCAATATGGATGAAACAAGCGTTAGTTGACTACGACATTCATCTAAGTGACATAGCCATTTTATGCGACAACAAAGGTGCTATTGACTTAAGCAAGAATCCGGTGTTGCAATCTCGCACCAAGCATATAGAGATCCGTCATCACTTCTTAAGAGACAATGTTCAAAAGGGGAACATTTCCATTGAGAATGTAGCATCCGAAGACAACATAGCCGACGTCCTCACCAAACCATTGAAGCGGGAACAATTCAACTAGCTTCGTCTTGGCCTTGATCTCATGGAACAATCATGGTAATTTGTTTCTCAACTCTAAAAGGTATGTAAACATTAGCCTTCCTTCTTTTCTGAGTCTATGATCTCTATTTCACACACAACTCACAAACAATATGGGGATTTTCAAAACTCAAAATATATTGTCTTATACCCTTTCAAAACTGATAACTTTTTGTTTTCAAGAAACTTTTCAAAATGTTTTCTAAAAGGATACTTCTCCCCGTATCATTTTCCTAATGCTATTCTCACGTCTAGGATTAACCTTTTTCATTATTAATACAAAGTAAAAAGCCGTTTTCATTGCATCTCATGTCTTTTGAATGCTAAAGGGAACATATAACTAATATGTATTTTCGGGTACATTCATTTAAGTAACAATGAATTAAGGAGCACTCAGGTTATCTCACATAATAACATGCTTTTTCACTTCTTAGTTTATTTTCTTTTTCTTTTTAGGAGTCGAGATAACCGCAACTCCAAATGGTTTGCATTTAGGCACACACTAGGCATCAAGTTTTCCATAACGAAAAATTTGAGCTGCCTGAGTTACCGTGCTATACCACGGATCCTGATTAACGCTGGACGGTTCCCTAAAGGAACGGATCTGTGGGAACCGTGGGACAGAAGCTAATTTTCTCTTTTATTTTTCTCACTTTGGGTATAAACCTTCACATTTTCATCATTTTAGCTCTTTCACTAATGAGTATGTTGCTTAATGCTTGTGTTCTCATGATCACATGCCTTAAATCCATATCTAATCATTAGATTTTAGTCCACATTTTGGGTCTAGCATTCATTACAATGCACTATTTTCTCTATAAATAAGGTTCTCAAAATGCTTGCATATCCATCACTCTAAACCTCACAAACAATCATCATCATGTCATCCAAAAGATCTTCCAACATTGATGAATCACCTAGTGCAAACAATCCTCTTCAAGAAATCCAAAACTTTATCCTACCACCTTCCGTAGTGCCACCACCCAAATCTAGAAAAAACCGTACGGATTAGCATCCGGCCTTGTTGTTTAGCCAAACCATTGTCAAAGAGTTCATCACCAACTACTCATTCACCACCAAATTATTCCATAGTAGCACCTCCATCATCACCAACAAGCACATCACCACCATCACCTATCAAGTCTCAAACCAAGATCACCCTATCGGAACTCCTTAAGACTTCGAAAACATTCCCACTACAAGTGTTTAGTCCACCACCCACATCATTTCAACAAACTTCCAACCCAAACACACTTTACAAAGATCTTGCAACTTCACCACCTTTAGCTCTCATTATTTTACAGCAACATCTAGGTTCATATATTCCACCACTTACCAACATAATGGACTTTGATCCATATTTTCTAACTTTTCCACCACATATTCCGCCCTCCACAAATCAAACTTACCCAGAAACCATCCACACACAATACTTACATCATTTACATTGTGAACATTGCCAATCCACTAGGGAACTTGCAATAGAAATTAGGGACGAGATGCGATTCATACTTAACCACATTTTTGATCGCATCAACATCATCACTCACCAAAACTTCCATAATTAACCTTATGCAAGCATGGAAGGAATGATATTACTATTTTCTCTATATTTTTTCTCTTTTGAGTCATTTTAAATAACAAACCTTATTCTAAGTTTTTACATGTTTGTATGTGGCCTATACATGCACCACTACACTTTGTCTTTTTATTACTGTTAGGATCCATATATTATTGTGTTGATGATTCGGGTGGTCTTGGATGATCAAAATACATGTTTGCCATAGTTAGAGAGTTAGTAGAGAGAGAGGGTGTTCTTGCTAGAGGTTTACACAAAGGGAATATTAGATTGAATGAGAAGCACCACCCTTCCATGGATGGAAGGGGTATTTATAGTTACAAAGAAATACGACCTCCTATCGCCTGTGGATCGGTATACAGTGGGTAATGACCCGTCCTTCCTCCACGGTGTTGCACTAAGCTATACTACGCTACAAAATAATAAATAAACTACTAAATAACGTAACTAATGACAAGTCTACGAGCTAACTTAAGCTAGATAACATTTGGGGTGACCGACTCTTCACTATGGAATTTTCTAATTCCTAACAATCTCCCTAAGGGAGGTCACCCCATGTTTTACATTTTCAATCCTAGCATTCTATTCTTGACTTTGTTCTTGAGCTCGTAGACTTCAATTCTTCAATTCCGCAATCTTTGTGCATAAGCGATAGGCAACTTCAAAGTCCGTATTGATTTGTACTTTTAGTGGAGGCCTTTAACTGATCCACATCTTTGATGATCTTCGAGCTTTCTTTGAGATCATCGACCACAGAAATCTCTGTATCACCCTTTATTGTGTTGCCATCATGTGAAGTTGTGACTTATGGACCGACATGCTCACACTTTTGAATCATGACATCTTTCCATCAGAGTAGCGGAAGCCTTCTTTGGTTCATGATATTTGCAACAGCGTAAGCATAGTATGAAATATCGAGCCAGTTATATAGATATGCACCAGTCATGATTTCTTCAAATTAAGTGTGGATGTTGTAAGCATGCGGCTGATTGACTCCTCAGTCGATCACCGCAACCGTCCAAATATACCTACAAACAACAGTTAGCAATAAAACACACGAAAGTGTCTTTGATCACTTTCGTTGAATTGAGGTACACGCCCACGGTTCCCCTTGATCGATACAAGTACTGCCTGTGATCGGTATAATTCGAAGAATCTCCTTGACAGGGTTTCGCAAATGCTTCTAGCCGTTCTCAAACCGAACGTCTCAAAGAAGACAACACGGAGTGAGTGAACCGGCCAAATGAATTGAGATTCAGATTGATGAAAATGATTTGAAAAAAAATCGTGTATTGCATAGAAGAAAGAGTTTTGCAATACAACGAAGGTTTTATGAGAAAGATCAATTTTCAATCAAAAATACTTTTTGTATTTGAAAAGAGTACACATTCGACGTGCTAGCGAAAAGAAGAGATTCGCACATCGAACGGTTTTTCTAAAAGTATTTTTCAATCGGAGATACTTTTTGAATTTGAAATGAATACACATTCGACGTGCTAGAGAAAAGAAGGTTTGCACATCGAATTGTTTTTCCAAAAGTATTCGTCAATTCCATTCTGGACCAAGGTTGATTCAAGATTGAATCGCCCCATTGTTTCTATCCAGCTTGTCACAAGTTTGATCATACGAGAAGATCTCACATGTCACCCACCAAGAGCTTGTTTGATGTTGGCTCTAGAAGGATTTCCATCTTCATCGTGAATACTTTTACATACCACTCGATGTTCGCTATACCACAAGGATAATGCATAGGACTCTTGATATATACTTACTTTCCACATTGTGTGAAACAGCAAGTCTTCATGAATTTAGTGTCCTAACGAGATATTGTGGATGATCTCATGGCTCTAGACTCAATAGTGCATTTTTATTCCTATGCGAGACTAGGGAGAGGGCCTCATTCTTCAATATCAACAATCTCTAAGAGAAAGTCGATAGATAATGTCGGTTCCCTGTGAGAATGAAACAAGCCCTTTTAAGAGGAACTTGAGTAGCTTGGGAAGTTTAGTGCAGTGCGTCACTGGGTCCATGACGTCTTGTCTTCAATACCAGTTTTACCTTAGTAAACACCAGTAGCATATGTATTGAACCCGCATCTGCCCTAAGGTTGAATTATTGGAGGGCTATTTCTTTTCACCCTTTTCATATTCATTTCTTTTTCATTCTTCAACCCCTTTAGTGCTTACCGAGACTTCATAACTAGAACCTTGTTGGGTTTATTCCAGTACTAGCTCTGTCTCAGTCCGCACTCTTCCCATATTCTCATTTTTCCCCTTTTTTCAATATACCTAAGGACTCTACACTATCTAGTGGATTGTCCCTTGGTAGATCCCTCCGCTTCGGCGGATCGTGGAACGAATACCTAACCTAACCATCCTTATAACACCATGCATAAAGTAAATTGGTCGGTCTTTTGGTATTGTTCTTTCCTTCATGAAACCAATTGAAAAATCATTTGGAAAAACCAATCAAGGTACTTGTGATACGAGATCAAAGCATTTTGTACCTTAATAGTTTTGATCATTTAGAAAACCTCCCCCTCAACATGTGCATGTGATTTAGAAATTGTTTAGCACATGGAGGCAAGAGGACTTTGAAATATTTTCTTTGATCACAATTTTCATAGAAAAAGCCATTTGATTTTCTTTGGTAAATTCTCCCCCTCAATATGTGCATAGGATAAGAGAAATCATTTTAACACATAGAGGCAAGAGTTCTTTTGAAGCACATCTACGAACACACAAGCCATTAAGAAACCATTTAAAAACTCAATCAAGGTACTTTATAAATCACTTTAAAAAGCTTTCGTACCTCGATAGTTTGTTTGCTCCTTTAAAATGCTCCCCCTCAATATGTGCTTCAAGATTCGAAAGCGTTTAGCACATATGAGAGAGCAGCCTGCACAATTGCATCAAAACGATCACCTTTTATCAAATTTCATTATTAAATCATAAATTCTCCCCCGATCAAAAATATCAAACCCTTTGAGATTTTGGATCCCAAGTGATTTAATAAGGTTTAGAAAACATGGGAGAATATGTGGCCAGGTTTAAATACTCATCTTGTTTTTGGATAAATCCTCCTCCTCAACATGTGCATCGTGTATTTGAAATCGTTTGGCACATGGAGGCAAGAGTGCCTTTTAAGGACTAAAACCAATTCCATTTAAACAGATAAGAGATTTAACTCACGATCTCTACCCCGATCAAAATTTCAAACCTTTTGAGATTTGTGATCCCAATTGATTTAAATCATTTAAAATGATTTTGGGGAAAGACGTGGCTTGATTTAACAATGAAAAATGACAGATAAGGACCATTTTAAGACATTAAAGATTGTTAGTGTCAGGTATGATTGTTTTAAAGAGATCTTTAAGTAAAATAAAACAATTTCACAATCAAACAAGAACATAAAAAATTTCATTTTGAGAGATCTTTGAGTTTTAAAGAAAATCATACCATAACATAACATTAAATCTTTAGATCACCACATTATTATCGCATACAAACGGAACTTTTGTGAAGAAATATTGTTTGAAAATATTTTATTTTAAATCACTATCCCTCAATCCATGACATAAGTCAATAATTGAGTGACTTAGGTTTTGATAAAAGAAGTCCGGTGATTTTCAAAAATTAGTCCAATATATTTTCAAAACAATATTTTCCATTTTCAAAACAATTTAATCAAATTATTCAAAATTGTTTAAAAATGGTATCCTGCACAAAGATACGTTAGGTGGTTGAGAAGCTTCGTTGTTGTTGCCGTAGGGTTTGGAAGAGAAACCGTCTGCTGATGCAGTGAGACTTCTTCTTACGTTGCATTTTGAATGCCAACCGAGGTCAAATTAAGCTCGCTTTCTTCAATCAATTAGAAGAAAACCATCTGGCGATGCAAGTGAGACCTCTTACGTTGCATTAATGCCAACTCTCCATTGAAGTCAAATTAAGCTCCGTTTCTTCATTTGTCAACTCAAGAAATAGTTACCCTTTCCTTTCGCATCAAATCATATTCATCGTGGGATCCGGATCGGGAACATTCTTATAACCAATATATACGTTAGTGAACACACATACAGATATATGGTGGTCGACATCACCCAAACAATAATCGACTAATAAAAGTCAATGCAACAAATCAATCAGATCATTTAAATGTATGGGAAAAATGTGTTCATCAAACTCTAATTATCTAGCAATCATATCCTTGGCACCTAGTCCTTCAACATAGGTTAACATCATTTTAATTAAGCATATTAGGATAATTAAGAAAGCTCGTTAGAAGATATAGATTTGAAAACATTCTCCCCTCAACCAATAACTCATTTTATAAAAGATTTTAAAAGTCTTTGAAGTCATTGATTGAGTTTGCAAATTTTATAAGAACTCTGAATCTGATTGATTTTAAGCAACTCATTTTCCACCATTTTTGAAAACACCAAATATTTTTCTGAAGAATTTTAGACGGAAAAACATTTGTGTAGGAACAGCAGTCCTTCGACATACTTTCCTTGTTTTGTTTTTAGGATAAGTGCACGAATTTTGAAAAATGGTTTAGCGCAGCACTTTCCTTTCTTGAAGAACGGGTTGCTATTTGAAATAATAGCAAGCCATGGTTAAAGCACGGTCACGAGCAAGTAACGCAAGCCATTATTTGAAGCCCGGGTTACGATCTAAAATAACGTAAGCCATATTTTGAAGCTGGTTACAGAAATAAAAGCTGTAGCCATATTTTGAGACACGTTTAGAAAAGAATATTTACACCTCCTGTTCGAACTTCATCTAAAGTCCCGTGCCATTATTGAATGACATTTCTAAGACCGTAGATGTTATCGATACCAGAAGACATGTCTTGGAAAACATATTTTTGGTAATTTTGAAATTTTCTGATTTTTATGGGTTTTGAAGATTTTATATTTTTCTATTTTGATTTTGTTGGTTTTATATTTTTGTATTTTGTTTTTCGATAAATATATACAAAGATAGAGTAGATGATATAGTTTAAGAAGATGATGATACGAGTACCGAGATAAGGATATCAAGCCCGTTGTAGAAGATTGAAGTCATCATCTCTTAAACATTCACCACCAAAGCTTCCAAGACTCTTGAATCGAAGAGAGAAATTGAGCCACTTGAAAGTGAGACTTTGGCAGCTTCCCCCCAAACCAAAAAATCCATTAGATGAGCAGATTCGAAGCTATATTTCAAGCTTGCCTTAGCCAGGTGCACAATGAAGCACACCATTATCATAAACCCAGCTGCTCCTTTTAAGAACGATGATCGAGATTCTTCGTTCGGGGTTATATCATCAACAAGAACAAGAACGATCATCCCACTCATAAATAATCTTCTCAAATTTCATAACCACTTGAAGTCTGACGAATCCATTCCAAAAGGTGTTAAGAGAACAATTCCCCCAAGTAGTTGAATTGATGCAGTCAGTCTCTTTGTATAATGCTCTAGAACTCTCCCAAATACACATCATGAGGGGAATGAAAACACCTTCCCATGTTCACATTTTTCTTCCTGGATGATCGTGTATGAAGCTCAAGAACCCGAAGTACACCAATACCCAAGAGCTCTCGAATACACATCATGAGGGGAATGAAAACACCTCCCCATGTTCACATTTTTCTTCCCCGATGATCGTGTATGAAGCTCAAGTATCCGAAGTATACCAATACACAAGGAATAAATAACTGATAACATTGAAGAAGCAGGCCAAGTCATTGATTATCTCTGCGGGTGACAATCTCTGCGATGTCAACACCGAAATAAGTGATTATATCTCTGAATCACTGATTAAGCACTCAAGTGAAATAACTGAGCATCCCCAATGTACACAATCTCTCTCCCCAATGAATCACACACTTGTGTACCTCTTTTATCTTGAAAACTTTCTTTTACATCACTTCCCCTACATCGTTGGAATAATAACACTAAAAGCCTTGATGAGTAAAACCTTGAGTTTCTCTGCGGTCATGACATTTGTTTTCCGGGATATCTTCAATCACTTAGAAGTATTATCAAGTTTACTCGCCATGAGTCAAACCTTGAGTTTCTCTGCATGTAATAACATTTGTCTTTCTGGGATATCTTCAATCACTTAGAAGAATTAAGTTCATCAAGTTTACTCGCTTTGTGTTTAGATGTGTGTCTCCTTGCCCCTTTCTGGTTTTGATACTTTAGAATCAGCAACATTGTATAAGCCCAAATACTTGAAATCTTTATGAGAAGAACACTTGAACTCTTGTGAGAATCAACTTGAAGACTCTCTCACTATTTTTATCAACCCTTATGTAGAAAATTTGAAGTGACCACTGAAGAAGAAAACCCGATATATCCTACTTGAAACTGAAGTCAACTTCCCCACATTTGTATCTTAAGCTTGCACCTAATGATGGAAGAACGGTGTAGAGAATTTATGCTTCAAGCAAATCTCTAAGTACTCACTACCCAAACAAAGTATGAGACATTAACACCTCTTGCGATTATCCACACCGTCATATGCGTGTGACACGGAGTAAAACAAAGTAACTCCTAATAGTGATAGTTAACCGTGGTCTTCAACCATCCACCCAGACTGTTGGTAACTAGATAAACCAAGTCTTCAACTCAAATTCTTAAGCCCGAGCAAGTTATCAAATAAGAACACGCCTTTGTGAAAGTCAACTTCAATCTCAAATAAGTGATAAATGATTAACTCTGAAGTAATCAACTTGTGTCAAATGTCCAATACGAGAAATAGTCAATAACAACGCTCGAGGAGTCATGCTAAAGAGTATGAGCAAGTCTAATTGGGGATTAAATTCGACATATCACTCTCCCCCAATTAGTGCTCTCCCTAAACCGACAATATGTATGATGAATGACCGGATTAAGAAGAAGTCTTTTGATAATCAATGCAACTCGTCTTTTAGTCTTCTAACATGTAGAAAATGTAGAATAGATCGTGAGACTCGACCTTCTTCAAAATTGTCCAGTTAGGGAATAGATAGTTAACATCTTCAACTCACCAAAAACAAGAACATCACCAAAAGCATCCCAATCAACTTACATCTTGCAAATCCCCTTAACTAAAATACCTCCCAATCAAACAAGAACAGAAAGATGTTCATCAAGGAAATCAAAGAATCGTGCCGCAACGAACACACAAGATGGTAACACCAAACTACCAATCACATCAAACAAGAACGAGAGATTGTTCGGAATCATCATGTTGATGTATACGTGTAGCATTAACCGGAAGCACTTTGTCGATAAACTCATCAATCCGAGTGAAGATGTCAACCAACGGCTCTTAGAAGAGAAAACTCCATGTGAAGATGACCCGATAAGAAGAAGCTCGGTTCTTACATGAGTTTAGAGCCGTATGACCATTTATAATCTCAAATGTCAATCAACAATGCAAAAAATTCACACTTCTTCTCCCCCTCAAGAATTGCATACGGAGATGCCATTCTTGACTAAATAAGTGAAATCATCCAAAATGTTCTATTCACACTTCTCTCCCGCAAAAATATGCACATGATGTCGCCATCTTCATTATAATCGAGCAAGTGGAATGAGAAAACAATCATGGTAGCCGGTTCACTTGATATCTGAAAGCGCATGGAAAAAGTATGAAGCATGTTGATGAGAATGGTCATAAATAAGAAGATTTCTCTTCTTGAAGATAAAGCACCCGGCGTACACTTTTCTTTTATTTGAGGTACGAGGCATGAACTGTTGTGTTCATACGTCATAAGAAGATTTCTCTTCTTGAGAAGATAATGCCACTGAAACGCATACATTTATTTTCTTTGGAGTACGAGGCCTGAACTGATGTGAACAGACGTCATAATCTCTCTCTTTTCAGCTCCCTTGGCAAAACATGTAAATATCACCATTATCATTCAGTAGGCTCTTTGTAGTGACAGCTGATGGAGATAACCCAATATGATGAATTTGACCCTGAAGTAAACTAACCCGAACTCGTGACTTATACTTGCACATATGTAACAAAGAGCGGTGCCGATTTCCATTAGCATCTCTAAGTACTCTCTAAGTACTCTATACTCATCATCCAACCAACCATCAAGTAATAGACGTATTTTACCTCTTGAAAATCCACAATTCAATGTGACACTGAGCACTACAACGTAACTCCTTTAAGTGATAGTTATTTTGTGATGGTATGAGCCCAATTCCCCCAAGTGGTAAAAGAAAAGGTAAAAGACACCCAACAATAACTAGATTTCCAAGTCTTCGTTTTTGAAAATAAGCATCGAACAAGGATCATGAAGAATCTTCATCCAATCATCCCCGATACCTTCAGATACTAAGTACACTCGCCCGTGATATTTCACTTCAACCTCAAATAAATAATAGCGAATTAACCCCGTTGTCACATCTTCTGGTTCAAAGCTTAATTCTAGCCTCCTTTGACGTTTAAAGTGAACTATGATAATGGTTTTCATCCCGACCATGGTTAAAAGCACATAACCCCGTAAAACCAAGTAATAACCAAACTGCCATGACGAATATCCAAACACACATCCAATTCATGAAGTACACCCTTTTTATCCCTTCTTTGAAGCAGAAACCGTAGCACCAACATCAGAAAAGATCCCGAAATACACTTTCCTTTTCTCCAGGATGGTTCCATCAATACGGGATTTTACAACTCTATGGTTTAAACCGAAAAAATAGTTTCTTTCGCGGGATTTTACAAAACCAAAAATAAACCGTAAGATAGATCCGAAATGCACCTTACTATTATCGAGGATGTTTCCATTGTCATGGAATTTTACAAGTCTATGATTTAAACCGAGAAATAGGTTCTTTCGCGGGATTTTACAAGATCAAGACAAAACCGTAAACAATGTCAGCTTGAATGTGTTATGACAACTTTGGTTTCAGTGAATATCTGTTTTAGGAGAACATGCACGTTCATCGGTTCATTATCCAACATCAACATTATCATCACCCATCCAAGAAGCACTTTGGTAAACACATCATTCTCGATTCACGGCAATTGCTGTGACCATATGGTGAAGTAAACCTGATATACCAAATTTGAATAAGAAGTAAAATTCCCCAGATTTGTTACTTAAGCTTGTACTAATCCTCGTGAAAAAGAAACGGTGTACCCAATCTAAAAAACCTCTTGACATTCTCAACTGAGTGAGACACCGAAGTGATAGCTACGTTGTAGGTTAAGCGAGAAAGAATCACAAGTGTAACTAAATAGCCAAGTCTTTATCACCCTCTATAAATGCCCAAACAAGTCATCTTCGCGGAAGGGTAGAAAGAAAGAAGACGAAATAAGTAAACGCGCCCATAAAACCTCACTTCAAATTCAAATAAGAAATATCGTCCAAACAACCCCGTAGTCATTTTTGTACAATAACCAATTCAAGTCGAAACAAAATATTCTTTGTGAAAATACGTAGACCAAAGTATCAACCCTCATATCACAACATTAATCATCATCATACCAAATCTCATTATCACTCATCATGAGAACCCCATCGGTTCATCTTCCAAATCCAAGTTATCACATATAATATCAAGCCCGGTCCAAATAACTGATCAACTTGATCCAGTCCATGTAGAATCTTGCAATGGTCATCTCTTGCATTCTAACACTAATTTGAACAATTACCATATACATTCCAAAACAAATTCGAGTTCATCCCACGAAACAACAATACATCCGCTCCAAGACATAATCACAAGATATCGTTGAAAAAAAATTGCCACTCGATTGTTTAGTATCATCAAAGATATGTCTTAAAAATTCTCCATACACCATACACGTTCACCAGCATGTTAATAGTCCGTTTGGCCTATAGGGAACAATTTACTTCAGCCTAATGAATCATTCGGTCCAATCATATTTGGATCATGTCACTTTGATACGTATAGAGCATTTTTGCACAATCACATACATTGGATCCGAATACCAAAGCCCATTTTAACTGATCCATTAAACACTACATAACCGGATATATAAGTAACAAGGTACCCTAAGATTTCTCATATTAACCCTAAACCTAATCACTTCTCATTTTGTCCGCCCTCATCAAAAAAATGACGCTCTCATCAAACACACCCAATAACTCCGAATATCATCAACTAAACTCAAATCAAAACAAGCCCTAACAAATCACCTCTGGAACGTTTAACTTCGAATACAAGTGATAATCAAACGTGAAATTATCACACCACAAATACCATCGATCTTTATATCCTTGAAACGGATCCCCTTTTTCCTTTGAAGTTCATAATTACCTCGCCACAGGGTTGGCATGAGGTGCGTGATGTCACAACCACAGGGATGGCATGATTGTTTAGATACAGCCATGAGTTCAATTGTTCAAGGTAGGTATTATTTTCATTCAAGTTTTTGTTTCCACCGAAAGAAAGACAAGATAAAACATTACTTGTTTTAATCTTGCTTTGATTTTTCGAACAACAAACAAACAAAAGTATATATAAAGTGAGATCTGTGATGTAAGTTTTTATTCGTGTATTTGACCCTAGTGGTCTTGATGTTTCCTTTGAGTGCCACGAAGAAAAAAAGGAAAGCTGAGATCTTGTTTTGATATGAGTCGAGTCTTGGTCTAGTTTTTTGTTTGAGATGGGATTGAAGTTAGAATATGATTGTAGTATGATGTTGATGAAAGTGGTATTTGGAACTGAATGAACCTCTTCTAATCTTCACGTATTCTGGTAGAATCATGGACCAATGATGTAATAATACTGAGGTCTTATGAGTAGATGATAACTGGTATTGAATGTTTTTGTGGTCAAGTTGCTACACTTGAGAGACAAGTTGCTACCTTCTTTAAGTCATGAGTCCAAGTTGCTATATCTTTCAGCACACAACTCGCTACCAAGTTGCTAAATGGTTGTCAAGTCGCTAAGTCTTTAGACTCAAGTCGCTAACTTATCAATATAAGTCGCTAGGTCATATAGGTCTGTGCCAAGTCGCTAGCGATTATGTCAAGTCGCTATTGACTTGAGTTGACTAAAGAGTCAACTCGCTACATATCATAACTCGCTACTGTTTTTTTTTTTCATTCACAAATGGTAGGTCGCTACATTAAAGGACCACAAATAGCAACTTGCCTTTGACCCTTTGACCATACACTGAATCAGGACTAAAATAAGGACAAGTCGCCACCAGTACATTTTCAGTATGACAAGTCGCTAGCTAGAAATTGACCAAGTTGCTACGAAGAGAAACCCAGAAAAACTGAAGACTGCATCTGTTATGACTTCACGCAACTGACCAGAAAAAACCCACAAAAGTGATAGTTACTGTATGGACAAAATCATATTAATGGACTTAGACACAAAAATAATGACCAGATGTATCTGTTTGACCAAATCAAAGGACAAAAAAAACTGTTATCACCAAAAACACATAAAAAACTTTTATTCCGACCAAACAGTAATGGAATAAAAACAGCATAAACACGAGCTTCGAACCACAATAAATCGATAAACACAAGCAACCATGGTACGAAACCACACAAATCAAAGATAACACAATAACCTTGGCTCTTGATACCAATTGTTAGGATCCATATATTATTGTGTTGATGATTCGGGTGGTCTTGGATGATCAAAATACATGTTTTCTATAGTTAGAGAGTTAGTAGAGAGAGAGGGTGTTCTTGCTAGAGGTTTACACAAAGGGAATATTAGATTGAATGAGAAGCACCACCCCTTCCATGGATGGAAGGGGTATTTATAGTTACAAAGAAATACTTACCTCCCTCTCATCGGCTTTGGGATCAGGTATACAGTAGGTAAAGACCCGTCCTTCCTCCACGGTGTTGCACTAAGCTATACTACGCTACAAAATAATAAATGAACTACTAAATAACATAACTAATGACAAGTCTACGAGCTAACTTAAGCTAGATAACATTTGGGGTGACCGACTCTTCACTATGGAATTTTCTAATTCCTAACAATTACAAGCCTTTGTTTACATATCTTGGCTCTCCATCTTGTTTCTCGTCAAATACATGATTATATTGCATGTTTGTTGGTTATTGTAACACACAAACAATCAAATATATGGTTCGAATCATGCAAGATCTTAGAGAGAGAAAGTAGGAGATGAGATCCTTTCTAGAGAGAGAAAGTGAGAGAAAAACAAAGAGAATGTTAGATTCAGAATTAAAAGGTTCAACCCTCTACCTTGGAAGGTAGAGGGTATTTATAGTTTTACATAATACTCTGCTGGGTTGTGGATCAGGCATACAGTGGGTAAAGACTCGTCCGTCCTCCACGGTGTTACTCTAACTAACTAACTTACTAATAAATAACGTAATGTCTACGAGCTAACATATGCTAGACAATAGTTGGGGTGATCGACACTCTACTATTGATTTTCTAAATCCTAACAATCTCCCCCTAAGGGAGGTCACCCCATGATTTACATTTTGAATCCTAGCATTCAATTTTGTCTTCTGTTCTGAGGTCGTAGACTTCAATTCTTCACTTCCACAATCTTTGTGCTTTAGCAGTGATACTTCAAAGTCCGAATGCTTTGTACTTTCAGTGGAGGTCTTTGAATCGATCCACATCTTGATGATCTTCGAGGCTTTTGAGATCATCACCCAATACATCAAATATATAGATCACCCTTTATTGTGTTGCCTTCATGTGATGTTGTGACTTTTAGACCGACATGCTCACACTTTCTGGATCATGACATCTTTTCATCGAGTAGCGGGCAAGCTTTGTTGTATGTCTTTGATCGTCATGATTTTCTTCAATTAAGTGTGAATGCTGTAAGCATGCGGTTGTGAATTGACTTCTCAATATCGATCGGTACCAGCCGTCGAAATATTCTTGCAAACAACAATTAGCAATAAAACACTGAAAGTGTCTTTGTTCACTTTCGTGAATACGTTAAGAACCACGGTTCCCTTGATCAAGATAAATACAGTGATCGGGTAGAATTCAAAGAATCTCCTTGATGTGGTTTCGCAGTACTTGATCTAGCCGTCTCAAACCGTTCCCAAAGTAGACAACAGAGTGAGTGAACCAATGAGATTGAGATTCACCGATTGATGAAAATTGATTTGAAAACAATCGCTATTGCTTGAAGAAAGAGTTTTGCAATACCTAAGGTTTTAAAAGAAAGATCAATTTTCAATCAGAAATACTTCTTGTGTTTGAAAATGAATACACATTCGATGTGCTAGAGAAAAGAATAGATTTGCAAATCGAACGATTTTTCCAAAAGTATTCGTCAATTCATTTCCTGGACCAAGGTTGATTCAAGAATGAATCGCCCCATCATTTCTATCCAGTTGTCACAAGCTTGATCTTTTAGAAAGATCTCACATGTCACCCACCGAGAGCTTGTTTGATGTTGGCTCTAGAAGGATTTCTATCTTTATTGTAAATATTTTACATATCACTCGGATGTTCTTGCAAATATCACAAGGATAATGCGTAGGACTCTCAATATATACTTACTTTCCAAATTGTGTGAAAAAGCAAGTCTTCATTAATTTCGTGTCCTAATGAGATATTGTGGATAATCTCTTGGCTCTAAACTCAATTGTGCACATTTGGTTTCCTATTTCGGAGACTAGGGAGAGGGTCTCCTTCTTGAATATCAACAATCTTTAAGAGAAAGTCGATAGATTATGTAGGTTCCCCGTGAGAATGAAACAAGTCCTTTTAAGAGGAACTTGAGTAGCTTGGGAAGTTTAGTGCAGTGCGTCACTGGGTCCATGACGTCTTGTCTTTAATACAGGTGTTACCTTAGTAACGACCAGTAGCATATGAATTGAACCCTGCCCTAAGGTTGAATAAATGGAGGGTTATTTCTTTTCACCCTTTTTCACATTCAATTCTTTTTCATTCTTCAACCCCTTCAGTGCTTACCAAGACTTCATCACTAGAACCTTGTTGGGTTTATTCTAGTTCTAGCTCTATCTCAGTCGGCACTCTTCTCATATTCTCATTTTTCTCCTTTTATTTTCATCATACCTAAGGACTTCTACACTATCTAGTGGATTGTCCCTGGGTAGATCCCTCTGGTTCTGGCGGGATCGTGGGAACTAATACCTAACCTTACCATCCTTATAACACCATGCATAAAGTAAAATGGTCGGTCTTTTGGTACAGTTCTTTCTTCTATAAAACCAATTGAAAAATCATTTGGAAAATCAATCAAGGTACTTGTGATATAAAATCAAAAAATTTTGTACCTTAATTGTTTTGATCATTTAGAAATGCTCCCCCTCAACATGTGCATATGATTTTAAAATTGTTTAGCACATAGAGGCAAGAGTTCTTTGAAATAATTTCTTGATCACAATTTCCATAGAAAAAACCATTTGATTTTCTTGGTAAATTCTCCCCCTCAAAATGTGCGTTGGTTGTTTGAAATCATTTAGCACATAGAGGAAAGAGTTCTTTGAAGTACTTTCACGATTACACGGCCATAAAGAAAACCATCAGAAAATCAATCAAGGTACTTATGTTAAAACATAGAAGCTTTTGTACCTTGAGAGATTATTTTCTTTTGAAATGCTCCCCTTCAATATGTGCTTCGAGATTCGAAAGCGTTTAGCACATATGAGAGAGCAGTCTGCACAATTGAATCAAAACGATAATCTTTTATCCGATTTCATATTAAATCACAAATTCTCCCCCGATCAAAAATATCAAACCCTTTGTGATTTTGGATCCCAAGTGCTTTAATGAGGTTTAGAAAACATGGGAGAAAATGTGGCCAGGTTAAATACTCATCTTGTTTTTGGATAAATGTTCCACCTCAATCATGTACATCATATATTGAAATCGTTTGGCAAATGGAGGCAGGAGTGCCTTTAAAGGACTAAAACCAATTCCATTTAAACAGATAAGAGATTTAAATCACGATCTCTCCCCCGATCAAAAATATCCAACCATTTGAGATTTGTGATCCCAACTAATTTAAATCATTTAGAAAATTTTGGGGAAAGACGTGGCTAGATTTAATTTTGAAATAACTGATAAGGAACAGTTTTAGACAATAAAGATTGTTAGTGTCAGGTATGTTAATTTTAAGAGATCTTTAAGTAAAATAAAAAATTTCACAATCAAACAAGAATAGAAAATTCTCATTTTGAAAGATCTTTGATTTCAAAGAAAAATCATACCATGACATAACATTAAATCTTTTAGATCACCACTTATTTGGTACAAATGGACTTATTTGAAGAAATATTGCTTGAAAATACTTTAATTTGAAATCACTCTCCCCCTCAATCGATGACCATAGTCTTTGATTGAGTGACTTATGTTTTATCAAAATGAAGTCCGGTTAATTTCCAAAATTTAAATCCAATTTATTTTCAAAACAATATTTTTCCATTTTTAAAACAATATTTTTAAAATTGTTAAAAAATGTATCATCCACTACTTATCATGCACAAAGATACGTTAGGTGGTTAAGCTGCTTCTGTTGTAGCTGCAAGGCTGGAAGAAAACCATCTGCAAATGCAGTGAGACCTCTGAAGTTGCATATCATGCCAACTATCCACTGGGATCCAATTAAGTTCCGTTTCTTCTTTTGTCGACCCAAGATATAGTTGCCCTTTCCTTACGGCATCCAATCATCTTCTTTTGTAGGATCCGGATCGGGAACATTCTTTTAAACCATGATATCTGCATACGTTAGTGGACATACATACAAATATATGGTGGTCGACAACACCCAAACAATAATCAACTAATAACAAGTCAATCCAACATATCAATCAGATCATGTAAAGCCTGGGAATAATGTGTTTATCAAACTATAGCCATCTAGTCCTAACAATCATATCCTAGATTCCTAGTCCTTCAACATAGGCAAACATCTTTTTCAGTTAAGCACGTAGGATGATTATATAAGCTTGTTAGATGATATAAATTTGAAAACATTCTCCCCCTCAATCAATGACTCATTTTATGACAAGTTTAAAAGCGCTGAAGTCATTGATTGAGTTTGAAAATTTATGAAAACTCTGATTCTGATTGATTTTTAAGCAACTCATTTTCCACCATTTAGAAAGCAACAAATATTTTTCTGGAGAATTTTAGACGGAAAAACATTTGTGTAAGAACAGCCGTCTTTTTGTCTAGGAGCTTTCCTCAAATTCGTTTATGGATAAGTGCATGAAATTTATGAAAAAAGTTTAAGCGTAGCACTTTCCCTTTTGAAGAGCGGGTTGCTATCTGAAATAATAGCAAGCCATGGTTTAAGCACGGGATACAGTCTGAAATAACTCAAGCCATATTTTGAGACATGTTTTGGAAAAAATATTTACACCTTCGAACTTCATCTATGGACCCGTGCCATTATTGAATGACATTTCTAAGACCGTAGATGTTATCGATACCAGAACACATGTCTTGAGAAAACAATATTTTTGGTATTTTCTGAGTTTTTAAAATTTTTATGGGTTTTTGAAAATTTTATATTTTTCTATTTTCTTTTTGTTGGTTTTATATTTTTGTATTTTGATTTTTGATAAATATATACAAAGAATATGATATAGTTTAAGAAGGATGATGATACGAGTACTGAGATAGGGATATCGTTCAGAACTTTGTAGAAGATAGAAGTCATCATCTCTTAAATTTTAACCATCAAAGCTTTCGATGCTCTTGAATCGTCGTCAGAACTTGAGCCTTCTGAAAGTGAGACTTTGGTAGCTTCCCCTCAAACAGACAATCTAAGAATAAAGACCATTTCCCCAAGAAGTAGAATTGAAGAAAAACGGTCTCGTTGAATGAAGCTCAGCACCTCGAAGAACACGAGAACACCAAAGTAACAAGTTGAAACACTGATCGTCTCTGCGGTTATCAAATCCGGAATAAATGATTAAGTTCGATCACATGAACTTGTTGTGCGTCCCCGATGTACACATTACTCTTCGAGATTGAGCAGTTGTCTATTTAAGGGAACAATATATCAACATCTTCATTTCTCCAAATGCATTCCAATTATCTTACATATAACCAATCAGCCCATGATGTACACATGTACCCAACAAGAGTAGAGATGATGACATCCAAGTAACATGTTGAGTCACTGATTATTTATGCGGATGTCAACTCTGAAATATCTGATTAAGCTCGATCATGTTTGATGTCAACTCCAGAATATCTGATTAAGCTCGATCATGTGAACATGTTGTGCGTCCCTGATGCACACATATCTCTCCCTTGATGGTTGCGATCTCATCGAAATCATCATTACATTGTGTACATGAAGCAATAACCGGAAGCACTTTATCATAAACCATATCAAAGATGTCGATAAGCAATATCATCTCACGCTCCAAATATTCTTCTCATGTTTCTTCCCACCATCGTCGAGTTAACACATACCAAAAGTGTCAAGAGACCACTTACCCCAAATAGTTGGAATAATACATCCTTCCCCAAATAGTTGGAATGATACATCCTTCCCCCAAATAGTTGGAATAATAACACCAAACGCCACAAATTAAACACTGAGTTTCTCTGCGGTTATGACATTTGTCTCCCCAGAATAACTTCAATATCTAAGAAGTATTAAGTTCAGCAGGTGTACTCATTGTGCGTTTAGATGTATGTCTCCTTCCCCCTTGCCGGTTTTGATACCTCGAATCAAAAAACATAATACACTCATATACTTGAAATAGAGAAGAACACATTTAGCTCAAATGAATCTCGAGAATCAACCGCTCTAGAAACTCTCTCTGGCTATCTTTATCAACCCATATGAAGACAATTTGAAGTGACCATTTGAAGAAACCCAATATACCAAACTTGAAACTGAAGTAGAATTACCCGCATTTGTATCTTAAGCTTACACTAATGTTGGAAGAACGGTTTCGAGAATTTATGTTCCAAGCAAATCTCTAAGTACTCAATACTCAAACAAAGTTTGAGATATTAACACCTATTGGTATTATCCACAACGTCATATGCGTGTGACACTGAGTAAAACAACGTAACTCCTTAATGTGATAGTTAACAAGGTCTTCAACCAACCATCCCGACTGCTGGTAACTAGATAAACCAAGTCTTCATCTTTATTTCTAAGCACGAGCAAGTTATCATTGAAAGTCATGCATCCAACCAGCCCCGACTTCAAGATAAAGTAAGAACACTCCTTTGTGAAAAGCAACTTCAATTTGAAATAAGTCATAAATGATTAACTCCGAAGTAATCTCTTTGTGTCAAATGCCCAACACTTGAATAGACATACAATCAAATGTACGTCAATCCACTAAATGAAACAGAGCAAATGATTCCTCAACATCAATGCCTTCTTCCCAAAGATATCCTCATGCTACCAACTTAGCCTTGTTTTTCAACCCTCATCCCAGTTCATCAAGTTTGACATTAAGTATCCACTTTAAAGTTATGATCATAGCCCGATCTGGACGAGGAACGAGCTCCTAAACCTCAAGTATTCAAGCTCATTGATCTTTTCTTGCATAACTTCTGTCTAGCAGGATTCAGTCAATGCTTCTTTGTAAGTTTTAGGTTCAGTTGAGGATATGAGAGCATCATGGTAACAAAAAACATTGCTTGAGTGGGTAGATGAAGGCGTAGAGACGATCTGGAAGTTTCACTAATAATGTCTTCAAGTGGATGAGGAAGTCATTTTCCTTAATGTTCATGTGGTTGATATACAGAGTGCACATTGGGAGAAACAATAATCCGTGAAGATTTAGTGAAGGAATACCAAAGAGCGGATCATTATTCATGAACAATAATCCATGAAGATTTGGAAAAGGAATACCAAAGAGTGGATCATTATTCATGAGTGCAACTGCAATATTATGATAGTCATTATCAAGCATTAGGACTAACCGGAGATTGGGTTTCTTGAGTAGTTTGAGTTGTACTTCTTAGAAGGTGTACCAGTTGAGTCGCTAGGAACGGAGCAAGAGCTTGAGAACTGGATGATCAACATTCGTTGGAAGTTGGAAGTATTCATCAAACATAGGTTGAAACATTAAATCCCAACACAATAACTCCCAGATATCCTTAGTAAGTGGAACATTAGGCGTATGACCATTATACAAACATCCATCAACATGTAGATCCACTTCTCCCCCTCAAGAATTGCATATGATGTTGCCAATGCCATTTTTTGATTTGAGCAAGTGAATAAGAATACAATCACCGGTAAGTAGATCCATTTGATAACAGTCATTTTATTCACACTTCTCCCCTCAAAAATTGCATCCGAAGTTGCCATTTTTGATTTGAACAAGTGAATAAGAATATACTCCAATGAACGTAGATTCACTTGATGATTTAATGAGCATGGGAAAAGTATGAAGCTCGTTGATGGAGAATGTAGATGGTTATGTAGATGAGAATGGTCATTCTTGAGAGAATTTCTCTTAAACTGAAGATAAAATGCACTGAATTGTACGCCTTTATTTTCTTTGAGGAACGGGGCCTGACGTGTTATCTGCAGACGCGATAATGATGAAATACGAGGCTGAATGATGTGAACGACGTCATTGTAGAGGAACATTGTCATAGACTTTTCTGATCTCTGAGAAGCAGGAGAAATTTGAACATTAGTTATCCAATCTTTGATTCATCCCATTTAGTGAATGATCGATGTACCTGTCACTGAGTAAGGACTACTTGCACTAACTTTACAAACTTGATTGCATATATATGGGTTAGTGACTTTAGTATCCAAACCCTTGGGGGTTTCACTGTCAACCATGGCTTTGCCATCGGTAAACAACTTTCCAGTAGGTATCCACTTAAGTCCAGCATCCTTAAACTTTCTACCAGATGGTATCCACTTATGGCAGGGTCTAGGATTGTTAAGCTTCTTATGCATAGTGGAAGACTTATTGTTATTCCTAGTTTCCAAAGATTTAGCAGTTGGTATCCATCTAGGTGAAGTTTTCATTTTGTTTTGCTCCATATGCACTGTAGATGACTTGGTGTAAATCCTAGACTCAACAGGTTGAACCTTTGCACGAGCATTTACTTTCTTCAAGGATTTTGTAAAACAATTATCATGATTTGCATTAAAGATACATTTCAGACAATTCGGGCAAACAGCTTGTTTGGATTTAGAAGAAGATCTAGAGTTCTTAGAGTGATCTGCTATGGGAATTGATTTAATTGAAACGCAACTACTCTTAGATGCAAGCCAATCCCTAAAATTTTGTTGAGTGTTCCTAGGTAATGGTTTACTACTAATAGCAGTGCCCTGAAATCTTGTAGAATTCATCACCCTAGGTTTTGCACCTAAAACTCCATCTTTTTGAATCTGTTCCCTTTTCTTAGCTGCTTCAAGATCATAGTTCCTCGAAGTATTTTCTTAGGGAAATAATGTGGAGTGACTGGTTTTGACAAAACTTTTTCCGCATCAACTAGGAGGCAAACCGCGTTTTTGAAAAATTTGGTCTTTCAGATCTAAACGCAGTCGGTTGTCTAACAACTGACCGGTTTCTATTGGGACGTAAATTTGGTTTCCTCAAGATTGATGGTTTTGCAAACTTAGTGTTCACACTATTCCCTGTTTCTTTTCTGAGATCATTCTTTAATGCAACTATAGTGAAACCCTTTTCCTGAAGTTGAGCTTTGAGTTCATCATTTTTTGCTATCAAAGAGTTTGTTTGTTCCAATGACTTAGTTCTAACTTCTTTGACCGAGTTACTTAGTTCTATGTGATGTTTTCTCAAAGTCTCATTTTCCTTTAGTAAATTGGCTACACAGATTGCTAATTCAATCATTTCTCATTTGAATATCATCAATAGCATTAACATCAGAACTACTTGTAACTAATTTACTTATCACATGCATATCAGAAATATGTTTCTTCAAATTTCAGATTGTTGAGTTTTGTCTGGTGAGCCTTTAATTCGTTTATTTCAAAAAATTCAAAATTCAGAAATTCGGATTTTTGCGGTTTCACAGTTTGAAAACTTTCTTCTTTTCTTTGTATTGCAATTTCAAGTGAAAGGCAATGTTTTTCCAGTTTTGAGAATTTGTTTGAAAGTTTATCAAAAATTTTCTTATCAACAACATCATTAGTTTTGAAACACATAATCTCGGACTCAGCTTGATTTGAGAACATTTATTAAGATCATGTTCGTGATGTAATCAGTTCACAAGATTCGGATGCATTATTTAGGGTAGTTACCAATACTTCAATCGCCGATGCATGTTCATTCACCATTCGATTTCTACATTTTCTTCTTGTGTGAGTTCTTGAGCACTGGTTGCATCAATCTCAGCTGTCTTTGATAATCTGCATTCAGCAACACCCGATCTTTCAACTGATATGTTACCCAACTCTTGACAACAATCTCTCAACTGCACCCGACACTCATCTACTTTTTCATCTATCTGTGTAACTTCCTCAATATACTTCTCTACATTTTCCATGAGTTGGATAAATGTTTCTATGAGCATGTGTAATCTCCATTCCAGTGTGATTTTGAACGACATTTTGATCATATGATAATCATAATCGGCGTGTATTCCTATTGATGAATGACCGAAATTATTTGTTGATCACCAAGTCTTTTCTTCTAGAACTAGATTCTTGAACCTTTTCTCTGTCAAGTTGTAGTTCCAATTGTTCCAAGTTTAAGAGTAATGTACCGGTGAACTTTGAAAATTCTTGACGGAAAAGTGCAATAAATGTTCGTTCAATTCTCTTAGTTAGAAGTAACATGAGGTGTGAATGAATTTGTCGATAAGGTTCTATGCAAATTTAGTTTTCCTTAGCCTTCTGTAACCTAGAATGGTGTACTTCTCTCTCTTTAGAGTCTGAACACGGAGATCTCTCATCCTCATTGATTGATTCCATCATCTTTAACCGTTCAGTATAGCTAATATTCTCATGGTTGTCACATCATCATACGCTTTGAGTACTTCAAATCGAATCGAGTGTAAGACATGATGTTGTTGTGTACAGGGGATTTTACAAGTCTGTGATTTAAACCGAGAAATAGAATCTTTCGCAGGATTTTACAAAATCAAGAAGAAACCGTTAAGCAATGACCAATAGAACGTGTTAAGATAACTGATAGATCGACACAATGATAGACGATTGTGTGTTAGGACTTATGATTGTTTGTAGGATTAGCTGAGATGTTGTTTGGTTGAGATTTGGATTGGTTGATGCACGTTTTTACGGTGAAATTTAGGTCTAAAAACTTAAAACCTCAATAACTTTCTTTCAGAGGGGATTTGGGCCTCGAAAAATTCATTTCACAACCTTGAAGTATAACCTCATAATATTCAGGCTGTTCCGGTCATTTTGACAGGTATTTCGCTGAAAACGGAGTTACGGTTCAAAAGTTATGGCCGTTTGAAGTTTTGACGTAAAAAGTTGACTTTGGTCAAGCAGCAAGTAGTCAACCCACAAGTAGTCAAACCGTAAAAGTCAAAACTCAGTTTTCTTGATGAAATCGCAGGATTGTTAAACCGCTTCAATCAAACCGCTTGAATACAAACCGCTTCTTATCAAACCGCTTAGATCAAACCGCTGAAGACAAACCTCTTGACTCAAAATGCATAATTGACAAACCGCTTTAATCAAAACTCTTAAAATGACAAACCTCTTAAGTGACAAACCTCTTAAGTATCAAACCTCTTAAGTGACAAACCTCTTTAGTGACAATCCTCTTAAGTGACAAACCTCTTAAGTATCAAACCTCTTAAGTGACAAACCTCTTAAGTGATAAACCTCTTCGGTGACAAACCTCTTAAGTGACAAACCTCTTAAGTGAAAAATCACTTCAGTGACAAACCTCTTAAGTGACAAACCGCTTTAGATACAACGAATCTGGACAAACCGCTTCAGATACAACGAATCTAGACAAACCGCTTGCATACATCGAATCTGGATAAATCGCTTCAGATACATGTCAAATCGCTTAAAACACTTATCAAACCGCTTTGAAGAAATGAACTCCGAGGGACAAACCGCTTCCTTAAAAAACCTCAAAAACTAAACTTTTTCAATCCAAAACACTACAACCAAGATGAATCTAACCTTTCAAACCAAAAACTACACTAATATGACGATCCTAAACACAAAAGTACAAACCTTTAACACTTTTAAAATTCGAACCACTTAAAAGTAACAATAACCAAACTTGATGATCTAACCTAGGCTCTGATGCCAATTGTTATCTATTGGTTATTGTAACACACAAACAATCAAATATATGGTTTGAATCATGCAAGATCTTTGAGAGAGAAAATAGGAGATGGGATCCTTTCTAGAGAGAGAAAGTGAGAGAAAAACAAAGAGAAGGTTAGATTCAGAATTGAAAGGTCCAACCCTCTACCTTGGAAGGTAAAGGGTATTTATAGTTTTACATAATACGCCTGTCGGGCCGGTGGATCGGCATACAATGGGTAAAGACCCGTCCGTCCTCCACGGTGTTACTCTAACTAACTAATAAATAACGTAATGTCTACAAGCTAACATATGCTAGACAACAGTTGGGGTGACCGACACTTCACTATGGATTTTCTAAATCCTAACACTTTTTCTTTGTAGGTATTATATTTTCTCACTTGACGCCCTATTCTAGGGGGAGCTACCGTCAAGGGGGAATTAGTGCTTCATGGATTATACTATTTTTTTCAACACTTTATTTCTTCATTAGGTTCGCTTTTTGTTTCGACAAAAAGGGGGAGAAGAAGTAAAACTTATGCTTTCAAAACATACATCTAATATTAAGTTTTACTCATCATAACATTATGTTTTGTCATCAACAAAAAGGGGGAGATTGTTAATACAAATAAATTGTAAAAACGTTTATTCATATTAGCGATCTCTTTGTGTTTTGTTGATAACAAATATAAAGTTATCATAAATAAAATTATAAGGATACATGTTATTTTGGTAAAGCACTTACATATATAATCATTTAACATAAATTGTTGTAATAATTCATTTGGTGTAATAGTTTATTAGGATGGGTAAAAACCATAACCCATAACGCATACCCATGGAGCATATCCATAACCCATGGAGCTAACCCATGACCCATTGACTAGATGCATTGCATCTTCTAGATACATTATATCTATTTGGATACCCATGATCAAAATTCCATGACCCATGATCCATAACCCATTACCCATTTAGGAGGAGCGTCATGCGGATCCCCCAGTTTACACTGGACGGATCCCTCATGTAAGGGATCCGTGGGATCTGGGGACCAGTAGTGATTTTTTGCCTACAAATAGTGAGCCATTTCTTCATTGTAACTCACCCCTCTTCTTACAAACTCTCTCATATATTACTTCTCTCTTCTAAATCTCAGATCTCTTGATCTATATAGTAGTTCTTCTTTCTTTTGTTGTGATTCTCATATAGGTCCTTCTCAAAGGCGAGATCACGAGATTCTCATATATAGTAGTTCTTCTTTCTTTTGTTTTATAGTTGTGTTGGTTTGGTCCTCCGTGTTAAGGACTCGGTATTTAGATTTATACCAGAAAAAGTGTAAGCGACATTGTGAGGCTTCTCCGCCAATTTGAAGGAGCTTGTTGACATAGTGCTTGAACTCTCGAGTATGTGACTCGGGGAGTGGAGTAGGGCAAGGAAGGTGTCCTTTTAGCCAAACCACTATAAATCGGTTGTGTCATTTCTATCCTTTACTTTACTTGTTTTCGTTACTTACATTACTTATTGCTTTATACTTTCTATCCATCCATACGATTTCATATAATATCGAATCCAAAGTTTTTGAAACTAAATTAAAATCGGCAAAACTATTCAACCCCCCTTCTGATTTTCCACAGAGGTGTTGATGAATGGTTTCCTGGTAGGTTTGATATGTAGAGGGTGGAATATGTGGTGGAAATGTTGGTAAATATGGATCAAAGTCCATGATGTTGGTGAGTGGTGGTGGAAAAGAACCTAGATGTTCTTGTAAAATAATTGGTGGTAGAGGTGGTGATGTTGCAAGCTCTTTGTAAAGTGTGTTTAAAGACTAGTTCTTTTGGGTTTAAGTTGGAAGCTAGTTGGGTAGTTTTTGATGGTTGAAGTGGAGCGGGTGGTAAAGTGGACACTAGTAGTGGTATTGTTTTTGGTGTCTTTAGAAGTTCCGCCAGAGTGATTTGAGTGTTAAGTGGAGACTCGGTAGGTGAATGTGGTGATGAGCTTGTTGGAGATGATGGAGGTGCTACAATGTAGTCATTTGGTGGAGAGTTAGTAGTTGGTGATGGGCTTTTTGACAAAGCTTTAGCTAAACAACAAGGCCGGATGCTAATCCGTGCGGTTATCTTAGATTTGGTTGGTGGTGGCACTACGGAAGGTGGTAGGATGAAGTTTCGGATTTCTTGAAAAGGATTGTTTTCACTAGATGGTTCATCAATGTTTGAGGATCTTTTGGATGACATGATGATGGTTGTTTGTGAGTGATAGATATGCAAGCATTTTGGAACCTTATTTCTAGAGGAAATAATGCATTGCAATGAATGCTAAAACCAAAATGTGGACTAAAATCTAATGATTAGATATGAATTTAAGGCGTGTGATCATGAAAACACAAGTATTAAGTAACATATTCATTAGTAAAAAGGCTAAAATATTGAAAATATGAAAGTTTATAGCCAAAGTGAGAAAAATAGAAGAAATTTTTTTGCTTCTGTTGCACGGTTCCCACGGATCCAATCCTTTAGGGATCGGCCCAGCGTAAAAGCTGGGATCCGTGGAACTGGTGTTCTCAGGCAGCTCAAATTTTTCCTTTTAGAAACAATAGTGCCTAGTTTGTGCCTATATGCAAACCATTTGGAGTTGTGGTTATCTCGACCCCTAAAAAGGAAGAAAAATGAACAAGGAAGTGAAAAAGCATATATATGTAATTATGTGAGATAACCCGAGTGCTCCTTAATTCATTTTGCTTAGAATGTACGAAAACACATATTAGTTATGTATTCCCTTTAGCATTTAAAAGACATGAGATGCAATGAAAAATGTTTTTACTTTGTATTAAAAATGAAAGAAAAGTTTGTCCTAGACGTGGGAGTGATTTTAGAAAAATGATACGGGGAGAAGTATCTTTTTAGAAAGCATTTCGAAAAGTTTCTTGTATAGAAATAAAATTTATCTTGAGTTTTGCAAATCCCCATATTGTTTGTGAGTTGTGTATGAAATAGAGATCCTAGACTCAGAAAGAAGAAGCAAAAACCTTGTAGAAAGAAATTTCATGACTATTGTTCCATAAGACCAAGACCAAGACGAAGCAAGTTGAATTCTTCCCTCTTCAACGGTTTGGTGAGGACGTCGGCTATGTTGTCTTCAGATGATACTTTCTCAATAGAAATGTTCCCCTTTTGAACATTGTCTCTTAAGAAGTGATGACGGATCTCTATATGCTTGGTAAGAGAATGCAACACCGGATTTTTGCTTATGTCAATAGCACCTTTGTTGTCGCATAAAATGGCTATGTCACTTAGATGAATATCATAGTCAACTAACACTTGTTTCATCCATAGTGCTTGTTGGCATGCTTTGCCGGCGAAAACATATTCGGCGGTTGATATGGCTAATGCCTTTTGCTTCTTCGAGAACCAAGATGTTAAACAACACCCCATAAAAGTACATACACCACTTGTACTCTTTCGATCAACATAATCACCTGCATGATCGAGAATCCATATACCATAGTTTCTACCCCGTCCCCTTAGGATACCATAATCCCAGTAGTACCCTTAATATATCTAAATATTCTTTGCTTCTAGGTGTGAAGTTTTAGGGTCTTCTTGAAACCTAGCACATAGACATACACTAAACACGATATCTGACCGACTAGCCGTAAGGTAGAGAAGGCTACCAATCATGCCACGGTATTTGGTGTTATCAACGGATTCTCCATCTTTATCTTTGGTAAGTTTGGTATCGGATGACATTGGTGTTCTTATAGGTTTTGACTCTTCTAATCCAAATTTCTTTAGCATTTATTTTATGTATTTGGATGGACTAAAGAAGATATCATCTTCTAGTTGTTTGATTTGTACACCAAGAAAGAAACTTAATTCTCCCATCATACTCATTTCGAACTCATCATGCAGGATTTTTGAGAAATCATCACACATGTCTTGACAATTCGATCCGAATATAATATCGTCCACGTATATTTGAACAATAATTATATGCGATTCCTTTTTCTTTGTGAAAAGTGTATTGATAACTAACCCCATGGTATAGTCATTTTTGATTAAAAATTATTTGCTCATACCAAGCCTTTGGGGCTTGTTTAAGATCGTAGAGAGCTTTCTTTAGTTTGTACGCATGGTTAGGTTTTTCGAAATCGATAAAGCCCGGAGGTTGAGCTACATAGACTTCTTCATTAATAAAGCCATTTAGAAAAACACTTTTAACATCCATTTGAAAAAGCTTAAGATCATGGGCGCAAGCATAAGTAAGAAGTATTCTTATAGACTCTAATCTAGCCACGGGAGCATAGGTCTCATCAAAATCTATGCCTTCTTGTTGGTTATACATTTGGGCAACTACTCTAGCTTTATTTCTAGACACTACACCATTTGCATCTAGCTTATTTTTATATACCCATTTAGTTCCGATTATGGTTTGGTTTCTAGTTGGAGGGACAAGTGTCCAAACATTGTTAGAAACAAATTGATTTAACTCCTCTTGCATAGCCATTACCCAACTTTCATCTTTTATGGCTTCTTACGTATTTTTGGGTTCTATGGTTGAGACAAAACAAAATAAACTACTTTGGTTTTGGACTTGAGATTTTAAGGTTCTTTTATTTAATTTTCCTGTGACCTTTTATACGGGATGATCTTTAGACTCTTTAATATTGATGATTTCATTGTTTAATGGTTCATCTTCTTTATTTATATTTTCCTTGATTTCTATGGCTTCAATTTGATTAACTAGTCATCGACAAGAGGTAGGGTAGCTTTAGTTGGACTTTCATCAAATTTTATGTTTAAGGATTCTTCAACCTTCATGGTTTCTTTATTTAGTATAACGTATGCTTTACTATTAGAAGAGTATCCTAAGAAGATACCTTCGGTTGATTTAGGATCAAATTTAGTTAGGTAATCTTTAGTGTTAAGTAAGAAGCATTTACTACCAAAGACTCTAAAGTGTTCTAACGTGGGCTTTTTGCCTCGTAGTAACTCGTATGGAGTTTTACCTAAGAATGGTCTAATTAGGATACGGTTAAGTATATAGGTTGATGTGTCGACGGCGTTGCACCAAATTTTTTTTTGAATAGATTGCTCATTAATCATGGTGTGACTCATTTCTTGTAGGGTTCTATTTTTCCTTTCAACTAACCCATTTGATTGTGAGAGAGAAATTGTGAGTAATACCATTAGCATCACAAAAAGCATTATTCAAATTCCTACCATGATCCGTTCTAATTGACACAATAGGACTTCCTAGTTGTCTTTGGATTTTATTACTTAAAATTTCAAAGTAATCGAACGTTTTAGTTTTATTCTTTAGAAATTTAGTCCATGTGTACCAAGAGTAATCATCCACTATAACCAAAGTATAGAAGTTACCTCCGTAACTTTGAATAGCGGATGGACCAAATAAATCCATATGTAGTAGTTCTAGACACTTAGTAGTAGAAAACATATTTTTAGCTTTATGACTAGCATGGACTTGCTTTCCTATGTTACAAGCATCACAAAATTGATGTTCGTATTTGAATTTTGGTAGGTCTCTTGCTAGTTCTTTAGATGATAGCGATTGAAGAAGTCGCATATTGACGTGACCAAATCTTTGATGCCATAAGGTCGAAGTATCATCCATAGAAGTAAGACAAAGTTTGTCTTTTGGTTCATTACTGATTTTAATGACATAGACTCCATGTTTTCTAATGCCTCTTCCTATAGTAATACCGTTTTCAATATTTTACTACCGGTTTCACTAAAAAGTACGTTGCACTTTTTATCACATATTTGTCCTATACTTAGTAGATTGAAGTTTAGGTTTTCTCGCGTGACATACATCGTTAATGGTTAAGGATTTATGAGAGATTGTACCTTTACCGATGATTTTGCTCTTGCTATTTCCAAACACCACATTTCCTCCATTGAAGGATTCGTATGTGGAAAACAAGTCTTTGTTACCGGTCATATACCTCGTGCACCTGCTATCCTTGATCCATTCATGTGGATCTAAGTCGACCTTTAGGCACACCTAAGAAAACAATTAACTCAAAAGTTTTTCCCCCATTTGTTCATGGGTCCATTAGTGTTTTACATTTCATTCATGTGAGGCATATATGAAAAAGGTGAGAAAGCATTCTAAGATGTAGAATTTTGAAATGGAAAACCGTTTTGTTCATTAGGATTCCATCCCATTTGATGATGGTTACTTTTTGGATAAACATTATTTGGTCTTCTTATAAATGTGTTTGGTTTAGAAAACGATGGACCTTTGTTTTTCATAAAACTTTGATTTTGTTTTAGTGGAGGTGGTTGTTTGACATTTCTAACAGTAAAATGGGTTGGTTTCTTCTTGTTAACAATAACAAAGTCGGTTCTAGTTGATGTGGTTGCATTATTTTCGTGACGTGCAGACCCACGGATCCTGGATTTTCACTAGACGGTTCCTTTTTCAAGGGACGTGGATCCGTGACTACTGATATCCCGTTTTTCAATTGCTTTAGCGAATTGTGTTTCTTTAATCTCGCTAATTGACGCAGTGAGTTCCTGATTACCTAAACCCTTTTGATTATTTCATGTTTTAACACTATCAAGTATTTTATCAAGAGTATTAGTACTCATTCTCGCAATCTTGGAGTTAAGATTATCAACTAACGTTTGAAGTTGAACACAAAGCTCACATTCATTATCAACTTCCTTTCCCTTTTCAAAATGTTTTAATTTATCCTTTAGCTCAAGAACTTCCTTTTCTAAACGTTCATTTTTGCTTTTCAAGATCTTATTTTTGTTAATTACTTTTAGGCTAATTTTGCAAAGTTTATCATATTCACGATGTAAAGATTCATCATCTAATGATGAGCTAATATAATAAAGAGATTCGAGACATACCTCATTTGAGTCCTTTTCCATGAGACAAATTTCTTCGTTTTCCTCTTCACTCATTCCCCATGAACCACTTACGAACGTCTTTTGTTCGTTACGTTTGGGACACTCACTAATGAAGTGATTAGGATCCCCACATATAAAACACGTGCGTTCGTCCATTACTTTCTTATCATCTTTGCCTTTCCGGAACCTCTTCTTGTCGTCATATGGTTGCTTGACATATCTTCCTTTTTCTCCGAAAGAACTTCTTGAAATCCCGTACCGCCATTGCATACTCTTCGTCATCACTTTCCGAAGATGAAGTTTCTTCATCGCTTGTGATCTTCTTGGCTTTTAAGGCAAGAGATTTGTGCTTCTCTTTCTTTTCTTTTGAGACTTCGGAGTCTTTAGCAAGGACGAGCTCATAGACCTTTAGATTGCCTATGAGTTCGTCGAGAGTGAGGATTGAAAAGTCTTTAGATTCTTCGATAGTCATCACCTTTGGTCTCCACTTTGATGGAAGAGCCCTTAGAAATCTCCTGACATGATTACGACTAGAAAAAGACTCATCAAGTGCTTGTAATGAAGTAATAATAGTATTAAAGTTAGCAAAAGAATTATCTATACTCTCCTCATCCGATATTGAAAATTGTTCATATTGTTGAACAAATAAATCTATTTTGTTGTTTTTAATTTGTTGATTTCCTTGGTGAGTTACAACTAAAGAATTCGAAATTTCTTTAGAGGTTTTAAGCATAGAAATTCTTTCAAATTCCTTTTTAGTTAAGGCATTATATAAAACCATTTCTGCCTCACTATTTTTGGAAAGATTTTTCTTTTGATCGTCTGAGAGGCGATCATGAGGGATGTTTATTTCGTTGCCGGTTTTATCATCTTTTGTAGTGGCTTGAAAGTCACCTTCAACAATGATGTACCAAAGATCAATATATTTTGATTTCGCATAAGTTTCAAATCTATTTTTCCAATAAATAAAACTATTTGTTTCAAGTAGTGGAGGTCGTTGCATAGATTGCCCTTCTCTATAATTTTCAAAACTCATTGTGATTGAGAAAAGTTTTTAAAATACAAGTTACTCTAAAACTTTTGTAAACCTTCTGTTGATGCCAATTGTGGAAAACTATAAGGGGGGTTGAATAATTTTGCCGATTTTAATTGAAGTTTCAAAAACTTTAGATTCGATCTTATGTGAATTCGTATGGATGGCTAGAAAGTATAAAGCAAAAGTAAATAATTAAAGCAAGTAAAGTAAATGATAGAGAGTATTGACACAAGTGATTTATAGTGGTTCGGTTACAAAAGCTTTCCTTGCCCTACTCCACTCTCCGAGTTCCCCACTCAAGAGTTCAAGCACTATGTCAACAAGCTCCTTCAACACGGCGGAGAAGCCTCACAACGTCGCTTACACTTTTTCCGGTACAAAGCTAAATACCGAGTCCTTAGCACGGCGGACCAAACCAACACAACTATTACACAACAACTATGTGAAATATTAAATACAAGATCTTGCTACATAAATCTTGTGGATGAACAAATCAATCAATGACCCATTACTTGGATGACTTGTAGTATCGTGATCTCGCTTTTAAGAAGGACCTATATGAGAATCACAACAAGAGAAAGAAGAACTACTAGATTGATCAAGAAATCAGAGGTTAGAAGAGTGAGATAATATATGAGAGTTTGTTTGTAAGAGGGGGGAGTAACGATGAAGAAATGACTCACTATTTATAGGCAAAAAACTTACTTGTAGCGGATCCTCACTTAGGGATCCGTCCAGTGCATCCAAGGGATCCGGAAAACTGGATACTGGATTTTGGGTTGCAAACCGGTCATGGGTTATGGGGTATGAGCGGGTACCAACAAGATACAATGTATCTAGACAATGGGTCATGGGTCTTGGGTGTGGGTCATGGATTAACATGATTTCATGCATGATGTTTGTGGATCATGGGTTATGGTTTTGCTATTACATATGAATTATTACAACAATTTATGTGAATGACCAAATGTATATACTTTACAAAAATAACATGTATTCTTATGATTTTACTTATGATAACTTTATATTTGTTATCAACAAAACACAAAGAGATCGCTAAATATGAATAAACGTTTTTACGGTTTATTTGTATTAACAGAAATAATACTTCTAATCTTCCTAATCACCTTGTATAGCTTGTAATTCACCAAAGGAATGAGGAAACTAGAACTTGGATCAAATAAAGCTTAACAAGAGCTTTAGAATTGATATGAACTTTGTAACTTGAAAGTCAAAGATGAAGAAGCTATGGAATTGATGGATGGCTGGTTTTTGGTGAGGAGAAGGAAGGGAAAAATGAACTTGGTCTTATATCAACAAGAGGAGGTTAGTTCCTAAGATATTTTCCAAGCTCACATAGGAAGTTTTACACATGTATGCATATTACACTTGATTTATCACCAAGACACCATGTGTCTTGGTGAATCACTCATATATGTCGACCATATCTCTATCTTGGATGACTAGATGAGTTTCTTGCATTATCTTGCTTTTATGGAGTCAGTTTTGTCCCGGTAATCGCTATCGTTAAGTATTTAAATCATGAAACCGGGTATCTTAAAAATATAAAACTTCTAAGAAATGTTAACCTTATCAATATAATCTATCTAAGTATATTAGATGGGTGATAAGTTCAACGGAGGGCGTAAACACTGTTAAAACAAAGAAACATAGGTTGAAAACGCGTAAAACGTAGTACGTACGAAGTTTACGCGAAAATGAAAAAAGTGAAATGTCACTTTTCTAATATGATTCTTATGAACCTAAAAGGCTTATAATGTCTAGAATGGGCCTTGTCTAGTGTCGGTTTGTGTTAAGTGCACATTAGGTCTAAAACCAAAGTTTAAAACGCGTTACAGGTAAATCAAAAAACGTAAAATTCCAAAACTTGTGGAAATGTTGTACGATTTGAAAACACATATTTCTCTTGTCTTAAATGTCGTATGGACACATCAGGATGCTCAAATGTTGTTTAAACCTAAATGAAAATCTCATACATGGTTTTGCGAAACTGGTTCTGAATGGATTCTACATACGTCGTCAGGACGACCCGTCGAGTATCAACTCTCTTGACATGATAAAAGAAAAAAAATTCGAGAATGAATAGTAAAAATGAATATTAAAAGTGAATAATAAAAGTGAATAATAAAAATTGGAGAACGAATAGTAACCTGAAATTGTGAATTGTTACACTAATCAAGAAGGAAATACAGATAACACGAAGTGTGAGATTAATATCGAACAAATTAAGGAAATTGATGAGTTGGTAGGAGCGTCGTGGGCACAAAACAAAGATGTGGAATTGCAACAGGAACAACGTATGGTGAACGATTATGTGGATGATGTTCTTGGGCATCAAGCCCAATAGTTATGTTTGGTACGTTTATCTTTTCGTATTATTAAGTTTTCATTATGAAACTGATTTCTATGAATATTAGGGGCTTGGGGGAATATGGGAAAAAGAGTTGGTTTTAATCGATTATTAGGACAGAAAAATCGGATATGATAGGGATTCAAGAAACAAAAAGTGCGGTGGTTGATGACGAGTGGGTTGAAGATATATAAGGGGAATGGGATATGGATACACACAATTAACGGCAAATGGGAATTCGGGTGGGATATTACTCATATGGGATAAGAGGGTATTTACGTGTAAAGAGGAGATAATGGATGAAAATTTATCGCAATGAGGGGTTCATGGCAAGGGAAAGACGAGGATGTAATTCTTGGTATGTATTTACAGGCCTCACGTGACTCGGAAAACGCATTGTTATGAGATAGATTATCGGGATTACTAGAAAGATGGCAGGGAGCATGGTGCATCTTTGGAGATCTAAACGTGGTCAGAAGTATTGATGATGGACTTAATTCTCAAGTGAACTTAAAAGAGCAAGTGATTTCAATGATTTCATAATTAATATGAGGTCAGTTGAAATTTCAATGGGTGGTAGGAAATTTACAAGGACAAGTGATGACGAGTTGAAATTTAGCAAGTTGAATAGATTTTTATTAAATTATGAGTTCAATAATCTATGAGTTAATCTTTCTGTCGTGACTTTGAATCGTAAATTTTCGGATCATTGTCCGATAGTTTTAAAGGATGTGAAATGTATGCTTGGTCCAAAACCATTTCGTGTCTTCAACGTATGGTTAGAGGGAGTGGACTTTATTCATGTGGTTGAGGAGGGTTGGAATAAATAGGTAAGAAGTATTAGTCTGGATTGTAGGTTTCACGACAAAATGAAGAATGTTAAGGTGACTCTTAGAATATGGAGTAAAGGAAGGTTTGGAGGTCAATTAGAGAAAATTGACGAAGTAAAAAATGTAACTATGAGGTGGGAACTAGAAGCGAAGAGGAGACCACTTGGCGAAAATGAGAGAAATGCATGGTTGGAAGCGAGAAAGCAATTGGGAGGTTAAGGAGAGGGAATATATAAATATGCTTCGTATAAAAAATATAATTAAGTGGGATATCGAGGGTGATGAAAACTTAAAGTTCTCCCATTCGTTCGTGAAGAGGAGGAATGGATTATGGTGTGAAGATCCTAAGATAATAAAAGCGGAGATGGCTAAACACTACAAAACCCTATTCTCTGAAGGCAATAGGACGAGGACGAGATTTTGTCGTAATAGGATTGAAAAAATATCGACGGAGGATGCACGAAATCTAGAAAAGCCGTTCGACGAAAAAGAAATATGGGAAGCAATCCGCTGTTGTAGGGGGGATAACGCGCTGGGTCCCGACGGTTTTAACTTCAAATTTATTAGGGAAGCTTGGGATATGATCATGCAGATTTAATTGGGCCGGTATCGTAGTTGTGGGAGTTTATGGAGATCTCAAGAGGCTGTAATTCTTTGTTTATCACCATTATTCCTGAAGTAAAAGATCATGTTGGTTTGGGGGATTTTCGTCCCATTAGTCTTAGGTTGCTACTATAAAATTATTACAAAAGTCATAGCGAAAAAGGTCAAACATGTGGTAGAGTGCGTGGTTAGGGAGGTACAAAATGCTTTTATTAAAGGTAGATACATTCTCGATGGGGTCCTTATTGCAAATGAAACAATGACATATCTGAAACGAACAAAGGAAAGTGTTGGTCCACGTTATTTTAGTAAACCATGAAAATGATGAACAATAAGAACAAATTTACTCAAGACCCACTTGACCACTAATAACACAATTTTACTTTTCAATGTCTATATTCTTATTAGAAATGAATCAATAATATATACCCAAGTGTTTGCGGAACAACACTTGGGATTGAATGACAATGTAAACTCTCCAATTTTGAAGAGGAGGATCCTATCAACTATACAATATTATTATTTACATTTTTTGTATGTAGGATCCTACCTATCTCTATTACAAGCATACAATATATCTAGGTGAAAGTACATGGTAACATGTGATGATTGGTGGAGAAGTTTCATTCATTAATGGTGAATTACATCTTCCAGTAAATGCTTCTCTTATTTTAAAAACAACAATCATGCTTTAGAATTGATGACGTACCCTCCGAATTGGCTGAGAGGCCTCCCCTCCGAGCTCAATGGGATCTACTCCCACTAAACATCTATGAGCCTTCGAACAAACTCTCGTGGCGTAAAACTATCTATACGATGGTTACCGGAATGAGAATTCGCCAACCGAAGCACAACACCCACTAATGCAAAGGTTAACTCTGACTAAGTCAAACCCATGATCTTGTCCCTGTCAAAGCTTTCCCGCCAAGATAGGGATCGTGGTATGATGAGTGTGTAAATACTCATCATTTTTGGTTCAATCTGAACTGCAAAACACTTTAAAATGCTCACAAATGCATCAAAATGCTGAAAATATTCCAAAATTACATTTTATATGTTTCAGATGCAAAATGTTCAAAATCAGATGAAAAATGAGCTAAGTTTGCATAATTGGCAGTTTCAGTCCCCCAAGTTTCAAATTTTGTCAGAAATAGTCCCTGAGCACATAATTTCAAAAGATAAATCACCAAAGGTCCTTTTAAAATCATAACTTGTCAAAATTAGTCCTTTGGTGAAAAATGTCAAAAGTTTTGAGAAATTACAAAATTGGTCCTTCAAGTTTGAAAATTGGCAAAAATGGTCCTTGGAAAATTGGAAAATGTCAAGTTTGATCCTTGTACTTTTGGAGATTGTCACTTTTAGCCCTTGGAACAACTTTGCATAATTGACAGGATTGGTCCTTGAATTTTCAGAATTGGCAACATAAGTCCTTGTGTTTATTTATAAACCCTTGGACCCTGTCAAACCAAATTGGACCCGCACCTTTGGACCCTTCCCATTTGACCCCCTTCATAATAATAACCCCGGTCAAACACTTAAGTCAAACCACCCACGCGCGCCAAAAAGTCCTTCTCCTTCACCAAACTTCTGCAAAACCCAGACAACCATCCCCCCTCCTCACCTTTACTCCACCTTGTTCCCCCCACCTCAACTAACCTCCAAGATGCATTAAATGCACCTCTCATCCCCTCACTCAACCCCAACTGTCAAATACTCTTTTTGGCGCCAAAAATTGATCCAAGGGCCAAGATAGCTTCAAACCATCCAATGGCTAAGAAAATAGTGGGAAATGGTCAGAGATGAGAGAGAAGAAGCTTGGATTATAAAAGAGAGCAAAAGGATGAGAAGAAAGGAGAGTCTTTAGTTTTTAAAATTTTCATTAATGTCGTTTTTAATATAAAAGTTGTAGTTAAGTTAAAAATCTGTAATCTTTTGTTGTAATGCACTTACTTTAAGTTATTTAATCAATATAAACCATTTTCAAGTACTAATTTAAGTTACATTATCAATTGATGTTGTTGTGTTCACTGTTGAAAATTTCCATTTCAAAGTCTTGTATACAAGCTCTCATTAGCTTATTTTTAAGCTCAAACAGGCTTATATTAGCTTATTATAGCTTGTTATAAGCTTGTATTCAAGTTTTAAGCTACATTGGTTCTTGATCAAAGAAAGTCAAACTGGGGAAAACTTGAAAAGGAAATGGATAAATGGTGTAGCAGTGCTGAATTTGGGGTGATTTTGAATGATTTGGGTTGATATACTTAGGTTAGTTGGTTCATTGGTTACTGAATTCAAGCCATTGTGGCTATGGACCATTTGTAAGTTATTTTAAAGTTTCATTGCAAAATCTGTATCTGTGGTTAATATTGGTTCTTACCTGTTCATTTAGTGTTAACTAGGGTAATTAGATTAGGTTTGATAAGTAAAACAAGTTGGATCAGTAGTTAGTTTAATTAAAATTGCAAAACAGTCATAAATAGGTGTGTTTGGATTTGCTGCTAGATCTGTGTTATAGGTCTATTCAGTGGATAAGGATTATTGTTCTAGGTCTATTGAGTTCATTTAGACTCATTTGAGTCAGTTACTTGTGCCTGCATAGGCCCTAAGTCAAAATCATTCTCTAACTGTCTTATCTCTTCACTGTTGTGTTTTTGCAAATCAAAACACTTGTTTTGTGTTTAAAATACATAGATAGAGGTTGCAGTAGTCTTATTTCATCATATAACTTCATAATCAATCCACAAATTGGATTCAAAAATCAAATAAGTCAAACTTTCAAATTTGTATCAAAAGTCAAATTGAATAAAATCAGTTTTGAGCCCATCTGGGAGGAATTTTCATGTATTCATTCTTGAATCAAATCAAGTGAAATTTTGGTTTTAGAAAGCTCATCTGGTCTAATTTCTTTTTACCATTTTTGAAGAATTTTGTAAATTTTTTTTAAGCACCAAAACTGCTTATCAATATGGTCCCAAATGCCCTGTACACACTCAGTGTATACTGAGTGTGCACAGGTAATTAGCAGGGCTTGTATCAAGCTCAGTTGAGCTTGTCCAAGGCTCAATTCTGGTTTACAAGTTCTTGGCCAGGTCCAGTTGAGGTTCCCACTTCTACTTTCTAATTTCAGCTTATTGAGTAGCTTATGCTTAAGCTCTAAGTGAGCACCTAAACCTGTTTTTAACACTTGAGCTCATATATCCAAATCTGTGTAACTTACATTCCAGTGGTTTAAGCTTGTTGTTTTAAGTTTCATTTGGGTAATTTTAGCATAATATAGCTTCTGTATCAGTTTGGTGTTTGTTGGTAGCTTAGTGCTTATTCTAAGTGCTTATTTTAAAGCACTTTACATTGCAGTTGCATTTTATTACAAACAACCATCTGTTTTTCCATTTTTCCTAGATTCTAAATATTATTTTAGTCTTATCTTGAATTTTTCACATTTTTCTAAGTCAGTTTAGTATTTTTCTTGATTTAATTCAGTTTTTAGGCCTTTTTAATTAGCTTTAAATACAAATAATTAAGAAAAGTTTCAAAAAAATAATTTTTCATTTTTCTTAAGTTTAGATAAATATAAAAAGTCAAAAAAATATTTTTCCAAATTTTTCTTAGTTAAATTTGTATTTTTAAGCAATTTAATTATTTTTTAATAGTTTTTAATTCATAGAAAATAGAAAAATAATCAGAAAAATATAAAAATAGTTTTGAAAATTCTCTTTTGTTATTTTAGATTTTTCCAAGTCATAATTTTATTTTTCTAGCTTTATTTCATATTTTCTTGTATTTTAGGCTATTATTAAATAGTTAAAATTAGTTTTTAATTAATAATAATTAATTAAATAGTTTTAAAAATAATTTTATTTTTCTAAAAATTTTCTTTTATCATTAGGTTTGTAAAAATGTTATTTTCATATTTTTAGGATTTATACTGCTTCAGTATCACATTTTCTGTTGTACGTCGCGTAGTTTTTAATTTCAGTTTTATAAAAACATAAAAACAAAAACATCATTTTGCAAATACTGATAGCGTTTATTTAATATTTTTTATCTTTTTAATTTTCTTTAATTTGCATTTAAGCCCTTGTAATTTTAGGCTTTTTCTGTAGTTATAATAATCACAAATCCCTTTTTCTGTTCAAATCTCTCGATCACTATACGTTTGGTGATCCATTGCATAGCTCGCTGGGACATAACGACCCGAGGAAACACTATACTCCCCAGATCTTCATTGCATTCGTGTTTAAACTGTTTTAAGTTTCTTACGGTCGGCCATTTTCAAGTGGCCGGCTTGTGTGAGAAAACTTGACGGTTTGGAACGGATCAAATTTTTGGCGCCGCTGCCGGGGAGCTGTGCTAATTGTCTTACGTTTAGCAGATTAGTAGTTTGAATATTCACTCTTTGTTCATACCATCCATCTATCTCTCTATATATATATCTATATTTTCTTATAAAAAATCAAAAAACCCAAAAACATCCAAAAACGTATAAAACACAAAAATATTTTTCTTTTGTTTCTATATATGTATCAAAAAAATAAAAATACAAAAAGATTTGTCGTTTTTTTTAATAATAACAACATAAAAGATTACCACCGCAAACCAAGGCAGTGTACTACCTAACTGGGAATGCGACCATAATAAGTTTCCGAACCAAAGATTAAAACTTGCCTTTGTGTCCTTGTGATTGGTGTACCTTTTTCAAAGAAGCCATTCATCTTGTGATTATTGGTTAAGTTCACTGTTGTTTTGCCTCGATTTTGTTTTAATTGGATTTGTTGTTATATATACTTGTCAGAACCAGAAAACCTAAAAAGATTCTTCTCACCCCATTTTCACCAATTTCATAATTCCTTTCCTTAACTCTGAGATCTTTTAGAGTTAACTCTAGTGCATGCGCACTCGTTCTTCTAGATCATTGAGTCCTTTGCGTGATCTAGCAGAAATTCCTAGACGACGTTCTCGTAGACGTGCTGCCCAAATAGTCGAACCCGAGATTCGTACTATTTCAAGCAACAATATGGCAGACGAACGAACTATGGCGGAAATGCTCCAAGCACCCACCGAGGGTTATGGAGATGCCATCGTTTTACCAGTAATCAATTCTGATCACTTTGAATTGAAGACACATTTGATCCAACTTGTGTCTACGAATCAATTCCGCGGGTTTGATCGAGAAGACCCGTATGCACACATCCGTTGGTTTAACAAGTTGACCGCAACGATCAATTTCAAAGATGTGCCACAAAAAGTCATCAAGTTGATGCTTTTTCCATTTTCACTTGAGGGGACAGCCCGGATTTGGCTGGAAAAAGAACCCCCTCGATCTATCGAAACTTGGGAGGATCTTGTTCAAAAGTTTGTCAATTATTTCTTTCCTCCATCAAAGACGACTAATCTTAAAATGAAATTTCTGGATTTCGTCAAAATTTCGATGAAAACTTTGGAGGCATGGGAGAGATTCAAAGATCTCCTCAGGAAATGCCCCCATCATGAATTCACGAGCTTCAACAAGTTAATATCTTTTATAATGGGTTGAACGGTAACGATCAAGATTCTTTGAATGCAGCCGCAGGTGGCAATATCTTGAATCGTAAGCCTAAAGATGTGATTGAGATTTGCGAGCAAAAATCAAAAGTTCCTATTTCTCGCAACAAAGTCAATATTCCGAACACTCTACTTCTTCATCCAATAACTCTTCGAGTTAGCAGCTCGATAGCCGCTCTAACGGATGCCATCCGTTGTATGATAAAAGATGTAAAGGAGATCAAAAGCGAAATTCATAAGCCGGAACCAATCAAAGCCGTAAACAAGGTGTGTGAAACTTGTAGTGGTCCACATGCGTATTATGATTGTCAAGCAACCGATGCTTCCTTTTACCAAGCTCCCGTAGCTTCTGTAAACCACAATCAATACCGACCACATGCTGATCCTCACTACCGTGCACCTAGCGGTATGACACCACCCGGTTTTCCTCCTGTGCAAAACCATGGCAATCAAAATCGCTTTGTTCCGAATCAAGGACAAAATTTCAATAACTCTCAAAATTTCAATCAAAACCGGAACAATTTCAACCAACCATATCAAGCTCCTAATCATCAAAGTTATCAACAACCTCCTCAAGCTCCCATGCCAAATGACTTCATGAAAATTACTGAGTCAAACATACGTTCAATGCAAACTCAGATCAATAACATGAGAGTTGAGCTAAGAAAGGAAATTGATACCACATTGTCTCGGCAGACAAATGAGTTGAAGAATATGATGAGCAGTTTCATGAACATGAATATGAACAAAGCTTCGTCATCTTCTGGAGGACTCCCAAGCAATACTATTCCTAATCCCAATGCCGAGTTGAAAGCCGTCACCACTCGTAGTGGTAAGACGCACAATGGACCTTCGACTCCAATGCCCCTCCTCCTGTAGCATTGAGTCAAGTTACCAAGGAAACAACGGACAAGGTGCAATTCTCAAGCCCACGAAGTACCGCACACGTCCCACCTTCGGTAGTCCAAGCTTTAAGTCCGGAACCCGAAGTTCCGAAGACAAATTCTGAGCCAGAAATAACTTCCATCCCAGCTCAAAAGTCTAGTCAGCTTCCTTACCCATCAAGAATGAATGATGAGAAGCTCAAAGACAAAAACAAAGAGCAAATGGAAAATTTTTTCCAAATCTTCAATGAGCTACACTTTGATATAAGCTTCGTTGATGCTCTCGTTCTAATGCCTAAATTTGCATCCACGCTTAAAGGCTTACTGACCAACAAAGATAAGCTATCTGAGATGGCTAAAACCCCTCTCAATGAGCAATGCTCAGCGGTCCTTCTAAAGAAGCTTCCCAAAAAGCTTGAAGACCCTGGCAGATTCCTAATCCCGTGTGATTTCTTGGGGATGGTTCAATGCTCCGCCTTGGCCGATCTTGGCGCTAGCATTAACCTCATGCCACTCTCAGTATGGAAGAAACTGTCTCTTCCTAAACTTACATCCACTTGTATGACACTCGAGCTAGCGGACCGTACCATAACTCGTCCACTTGGGATAGCCGAGGATGTCGTGATGAAAGTGGGAAAGTTTCACTTTCCTACTGAATTTGTTGTAGTAGACTTCGATGCAGATCCTAGAGTTCCCCTCATCTTAGGGAGAGCTTTCTTGAGAACGAGTCGTGCTCTAATTGATGTGTTTGCTGAAGAGTTGACCATACGGGTTGACAACGAAGAGCTCACGTTGAATATCAACCAGAACTCCAAACCTCTGTCCAAACAGAGTGTTGCCACAATTGATCAAAAATCTGAAAGATTCAATGCAACACTCTCAAATTTCACGGTTAAGAGGAGTCACCAAAAACGTGCTGAATTAAAAGCTTTGAAAATCAACCCTGGTTTAAACAAATGGTTTGAGAGTTGTACCAGGAAAGTCAAGAGTATTCTTGATGATGATGATCTAGAATCGGAGACTTCATCGGAAGTGGTGAAAACTGCTAGCTCTAAGAGCACACCACTTGTCCCACCTCCGGAATCAGTTTATCGTATCGAACTTGTTAACTCTGTTGATGAAACCAAACTCTCTTCAGTTTCATCTGGATTGGATGATGATGTTGATGATCCAATGGGAGACATTCCACCCATTGATGAATTGCTCAAAAATAATCCATCATCTCCTAGTCTTATTATTCCCGACTCTTCCATCCCTTCTCTCACTCCTGATGAGGAAGATGACAACTTTTGGAATGAAGTCGATGCATTTCTTAGTGATGAGTCAATTCCAACAGGAATTGATAATACTTACTTTGATCCGGAGGGAGACATCCTTTTTCTGGAAAATCTGTTGATTGAAGAACCGTTTCCCACCCTCCCTCCCGGACATCTTCTTGACAATCACCATCTAAGCTTCAAGTTTAAGCTTAAAAATGTTAAAAATGGTGATTTGCTTCTTTCTGTTGAGGAATGGACTTGCATTCTCATGTACGTCTTTATTCCATTCTTCACAGATGGTGTGGTTGCTCTTTCCCTTTTCTCTTTCGGGAATGAGGACACCATCTTTGACCCCGGTATCATCCCTTATAGTTTCTACTATTAACAATACCGCGGTTGTATCTCGTCGGTGTGGAACTTTCTGATGTTCATATGTTTATTAACATTGTGAACGAAAGTCCGATCGAGATTGGTTTTCCACGTTACTTTCCCCATGAACAAATGAATTCGGGGTCGAGTCAAGCTAGCGACTCGGAAATCAAAAACAGTAGCATGCCATATGGGTTTTCACCCATATTTCTGACTTCTTTCTATCTTTCTACCACCCTAGTGTGGGAGGGGGGGTTGCCCCACATGTTGTGTATATATGCAAGTTTCAAAAAAAAAAAAAAAATCTTTCAAATAATGGCCGTAGTATTTCCCTTTTACGTTCTTTGTTTCGGCATAACCGCCGGTACTTTGAATATTGAGGGCAATATTGATTTCTAAGTGTGGGGGGAATTCTCACGAATTTTATCATGTAATTATACCGCCTAATTCCCCCATTTTTGGCCAAAAATTTTTTTTTGGAGTAAGTGTTTTGCACTTACTCATTTGGTTATCAGTCCGCCTTGTCTAATAAATAAAAGGATTGGCTAATCCAGGAGCAAACGGCTCTTGGTAAAGATATCTCAAATCCGTTGACGGCTTGCAATTTGCCCAAAATTGTATGGTATTCAGCTCACCATATCCTAAAAAGTGAAGAGTTGGCTAGCCCGCAAGTTTATGGCTTGTGGTAAAGGCAGTGGAAAAACCATAATTGGTAATCGACTCACCAAAGATAATATTGATAATTTATCTAAGAGTTGGCTTGTCCAGAGCAAACGGCTTCTGGTAAAGACAAATCAAATCCGTTGGAAGCTGGTGGTTTGCTCAAAATCACATGGTTATCGGTGTACCATGGTTCTTACTTGAACTAAAACATTTGGCTACTCAAGAAGTAATGGCTTTTGGTAAAGAGATTCAAATCCATTAAGTTTTTCTCAAAAGATTGCTAGGGACTAGCAATAGTTTAGTGTGGGGGATTGATGAGTGTGTAAATACTCATCATTTTTGGTTCAATCTGAACTGCAAAACACTTTAAAATGCTCACAAATGCATCAAAATGCTGAAAATATTCCAAAATTACATTTTATATGTTTCAGATGCAAAATGTTTAAAATCAGATGAAAAATGAGCTAAGTTTGCATAATTGGCAGTTTCAGTCCCCCAAGTTTCAAATTTTGTCAGAAATAGTCCCTGAGCACATAATTTCAAAAGATAAATCACCAAAGGTCCTTTTAAAATCATAACTTGTCAAAATTAGTCCTTTGGTGAAAAATGTCAAAAGTTTTGAGAAATTACAAAATTGGTCCTTCAAGTTTGAAAATTGGCAAAAATGGTCCTTGGAAAATTGGAAAATGTCAAGTTTGATCCTTGTACTTTTGGAGATTGTCACTTTTAGCCCTTGGAACAACTTTTCATAATTGACAGGATTGGTCCTTGAATTTTCAGAATTGGCAACATAAGTCCTTGTGTTATTAACCCTTTATAAACCCTTGGACCCCTGTCAAACCAAATTGGACCCTGCCTTTTACCTTTGGACCCTTCCCATTTGACCCCCTTCATAATAATAACCCCGGTCAAACACTTAAGTCAAACCACCCACGCGCGCCAAAAAGTCCTTCTCCTTCACCAAACTTCTGCAAAACCAAGACAACCATCCCCCCTCCTCACCTTTACTCCACCTTGTTCCCCCCACCTCAACTAACCTCCAAGATGCATTAAATGCACCTCTCATCCCCTCACTCAACCCCAACTGTCAAATACTCTTTTTGGCGCCAAAAATTGATCCAAGGGCCAAGATAGCTTCAAACCATCCAATGGCTAAGAAAATAGTGGGAAATGGTCAGAGATGAGAGAGAAGAAGCTTGGATTATAAAAGAGAGCAAAAGGATGAGAAGAAAGGAGAGTCTTTAGTTTTTAAAATTTTCATTAATGTCGTTTTTAATATAAAAGTTGTAGTTAAGTTAAAAATCTGTAATCTTTTGTTGTAATGCACTTACTTTAAGTTATTTAATCAATATAAACCATTTTCAAGTACTAATTTAAGTTACATTATCAATTGATGTTGTTGTGTTCACTGTTGAAAATTTCCATTTCAAAGTCTTGTATACAAGCTCTCATTAGCTTATTTTTAAGCTCAAACAGGCTTATATTATCTTATTATAGCTTGTTATAAGCTTGTATTCAAGTTTTAAGCTACATTGGTTCTTGATCAAAGAAAGTCAAACTGGGGAAAACTTGAAAAGGAAATGGATAAATGGTGTAGCAGTGCTGAATTTGGGGTGATTTTGAATGATTTGGGTTGATATACTTAGGTTAGTTGGTTCATTGGTTACTGAATTCAAGCCATTGTGGCTATGGACCATTTGTAAGTTATTTTAAAGTTTCATTGCAAAATCTGTATCTGTGGTTAATATTGGTTCTTACCTGTTCATTTAGTGTTAACTAGGGTAATTAGATTAGGTTTGATAAGTAAAACAAGTTGGATCAGTAGTTAGTTTAATTAAAATTGCAAAACAGTCATAAATAGGTGTGTTTGGATTTGCTGCTAGATCTGTGTTATAGGTCTATTCAGTGGATAAGGATTATTGTTCTAGGTCTATTGAGTTCATTTAGACTCATTTGAGTCAGTTACTTGTGCCTGCATAGGCCCTAAGTCAAAATCATTCTCTAACTGTCTTATCTCTTCACTGTTGTGTTTTTGCAAATCAAAACACTTGTTTTGTGTTTAAAATACATAGATAGAGGTTGCAGTAGTCTTATTTCATCATATAACTTCATAATCAATCCACAAATTGGATTCAAAAATCAAATAAGTCAAACTTTCAAATTTGTATCAAAAGTCAAATTGGAAAAAATCAGTTTTGAGCCCATCTGGGAGGAATTTTCATGGATTCATTCTTGAATCAAATCAAGTGAAATTTTGGTTTTAAAAAGCTCATCTGGTCTAATTTCTTTTTACCATTTTTGAAGAATTTTGTAAATTTTTTATAAGCACCAAAACTGCTTATCAATATGGTCCCAAATGCCCTGTACACACTCAATGTATACTGAGTGTGCACAGGTAATTAGCAGGGCTTGTATCAAGCTCAGTTGAGCTTGTCCAAGGCTCAATTCTGGTTTACAAGCTCTTGGCCAGGTCCAGTTGAGGTTCCCACTTCTACTTTCTAATTTTAGCTTATTGAGTAGCTTATGCTTAAGCTCTAAGTGAGCACCTAAACCTGTTTTTAACACTTGAGCTCATATATCCAAATCTGTGTAACTTACATTCCAGTGGTTTAAGCTTGTTGTTTTAAGTTGCATTTGGGTAATTTTAGCATAATATAGCTTCTGTATCAGTTTGGTGTTTGTTGGTAGCTTAGTGCTTATTCTAAGTGCTTATTTTAAAGCACTTTACATTGCAGTTGCATTTTCTTACAAACAACCATCTGTTTTTCCATTTTTCCTAGATTCTAAATATTATTTTAGGCTTATCTTGAATTTTTCACATTTTTCTAAGTCAGTTTAGTATTTTTCTTGATTTAATTCAGTTTTTAGGCCTTTTTAATTAGCTTTAAATACAAATAATTAAGAAAAGTTTCAAAAAAATAATTTTTCATTTTTCTTAAGTTTAGATAAATATAAAAAGTCAAAAAAATATTTTTCCAAATTTTTCTTAGTTAAATTTGTATTTTTAAGCAATTTAATTAGTTTTTAATAGTTTTTAATTCATAGAAAATAGAAAAATAATCAGAAAAATATAAAAATAGTTTTGAAAATTCTATTTTGTTATTTTAGATTTTTCCAAGTCATAATTTTATTTTTATAGCTTTATTTCATATTTTCTTGTATTTTAGGTTATTATTAAATAGTTAAAATTAGTTTTTAATTAATAATAATTAACTAAATAGTTTTAAAAATAATTTTCTTTTTCTAAAAATTTTCTTTTATCATTAGGTTTGTAAAAATGTTATTTTCATATTTTTAGGATTTATACTGCTTCAGTATCACATTTTCTGTTGTACGTCGCGTAGTTTTTAATTTCAGTTTTATAAAAACATAAAAACAAAAACATCATTTTGCAAATAGTGATAGCGTTTATTTAATATTTTTTATCTTTTTAATTTTCTTTAATTTGCATTTAAGCCCTTGTAATTTTAGGCTTTTTCTGTAGTTATAATAATCACAAATCCCTTTTTCTGTTCAAATCTCTCGATCACTATACGTTTGGTGATCCATTGCATAGCTCGCTGGGACATAACGACCCGGGGAAACACTATACTCCCCAGATCTTCATTGCATTCGTGTTTAAACTGTTTTAAGTTTCTTACGGTCGGCCATTCACAAGTGGCCGGCTTGTGTGAGAAAACTTGACGGTTTGGAACGGATCATGGTACACAACCCTATGTAATCCTCTAAAACCGTGGGACTCCTCCACATTCATCGGTTCAAGTGCAGAGATGTGTGCATGCCTATTTTATCACCTATAAATAGATGGAAAAAACACTCAGGTTTGATCACGATTTAAATACCTACTTTACATTTTTACACACTTATTATCATCTCAAAACACATACTTACTCTCACGCTGGAGGTGATTCGCATGGCTAAACCCCTGCTCTTCACTTAACGTAGTGTTTTCATTTGTGTTGACACATATTACCAACAACTTGGCAACTCATCCCTCATCATCAAACTCTTCGATCACCATCGAAGCCTGGTAGTGCCTATTATTGCACAATCAGTGGCGCCATTCGTGGGACCGCTACAATTGGTATCGTTAAAACCAAAGCTTGTAACCATTAAAACAAATACCCTATCATTCCAGCATGACTGAAAGAAGAGATGAAACACCCCCACCGGGTTTCTCGACCTTAAGACCACTACACGCCTCAGACATGGTTAACTTAGCACCCATAACTGCCTCCACGTTTACCGTTACCTCACCAAGGAGTACTCCGCCCTCTAACCGGGCCTCTACTTTTCCTAATCCGATACCTACGGCTAGCTCGACTTTTGTAGAAACCAACTGTGAAGCCTTGGACTCCCTGATGAGGGAATAGAGAAGGCGTATACAAAATTAGGAGATGCATACATAATTGGAATACTCAAGTGAAGAATATGACGAAGAGATCGAGATGGAACGTAGGCCCACACGGAACGTGGAAACCCTTCCTATCTTACGGAGGGTGTCTCCTCGCTCCTGAAGGTCTCAAGGAAGGACTGTAGAATTCGAGGAAGCTCCGCGCAGAATTGGGAACAGGGGAGAAAGAGAACACGAAGGTAGAAGGCCTTCGAGGAGAAGATCCGAAGAAAGAGAAAGGCAGGAAATCAATCTTCCTCCTCTACTCGGTGCACACATGGGGAGAAGTGAGAATAGGCAACCCTTACGATCGAAGTTAACCTCCAGGCATGGAGGAAATCAGTCTTTGACAAATCAGGGAGATAATCCTCCTCCCTATGGTACGTGTCTTTCACACGATGCTCAACCATTACTCCTAGTCACTCATATCCTCCTTCCAATGGCCAAACGAATAGTTATATTAATCCATATGCTCAACCTTATCCTAGCGTAGCATACCACCACCCCAACAATTTCCCTTACCAACCCCAAGGGGGAAATCCTCTTTTCGAAGGAAGTAATACCAACTACCCTCATGTGGGGCATGTTCAGCATGCACCGGTAAGTAGCTATGGTCCCAATAGCACGGGACCAATCAATCCTATGCAGGCATATCCGAATCCATGTCTTGTTTACACACAACCTGCAAACCCATTCCCGAATGCACCCTCCGGCCCTACACATGAAGTAATACCAACTTCGGTTTGGTTTCAAACCAAATCATACACCAATTGAACGTATTGGTTCATTTTTATTTGGTTTCGGTCCGATTTATTTTTTAATTTGATTGGTATCTAACCAAATAGATAACTTAAAAAAGAGAACAAAATGATAATGAACAAATAGATAACTTAAAAATGATCTAGTTTAAAAAAAAGGGATTATGTATTGGGAGGCCACCCAACTATTAAACTTTTTACTTTTAGGTCACTCATTTATCAAAACTAACTTATAGGCCACCCATTTATAGGGTTTGCTTTCATTTATACCAATTTCGGATAATTTAATCACGAAAATCTTTAAACAACGAGAATAAAGTTAAATATAACATATTAAACCAACTCAAACGAGTATATAAATGTAAAATATCATTAAATTTTATTGTGTTGATATGTTCAAGTTAACTTTATTCTTGTAATTGTATTAATATTTGACAAGAATTTGAACAAGTTTGGTATAAAGGAAAACAAATACATACTTGGGTGGCCCATACGTTAGTTTTAAAAAATAAGTGGCCTAAAAGTAAAATACTTAATAATTGGGTGGCATTTAGATAGATAGCGTGTGTTTGACAAAAGTAACTGTAGGTAGTAGTAGTGAGCAGTAGCTGTGTCGCTCACCGCTCACAGCTTCTTAAAGAAGCATTGAAAAATTGATCATTCCTAAAAAAAAATAGGAAAGCTCACCGCTCCTTTGCCAAACGACTACTAAAAATCAAAATGCTCATGCTCACCGCTCTATCACTCCAAAAAGCTTTCAAACAACTCGTGCCACACATACCCATAATCCCTTCAAATAAAGTTAAACTTCACATATGACATCACTACCAATAATATTGGGTTGTACTATTGGAACCTTCCCTATGGGGTCAAATCATAGGTAATATTCTTTTTGTCCCTCACTTTTTTCAGTATAACACAGTTTTTTGTCAGTTTCTGTTTCGTATTTCTGACAGTTTTAAGTGTTTGACTTATTAAACTTTATATTTACTGTTCCGCATTTTCAGGTTTATAGCTTTTTAATATAAACAAAATTATAAAAATAAAAAAAATAAAAAAAATAAAAAAAAACAAAAAATATAGAGGGGTCAATCTAAAATTATAGGGGGTCAAAATAAACCTACCCATAATATTTCATTCAAGTTACCAATAGCAAGTTTCCACCTAGTCAAAGATGACATCATCGACTAGTAAATTTTTGTTACTAGAGTAGTACCAGATCTGGAAATGAAAGAGTATTTAAAGACCATATTTCCAAATCCCAACCCCAAACACCTTCCTCTCACAAACAGATCTACTCATCATCAACAACATTCAGTTGGGGAAGATCTGATCTAAAATTCAACAAATGGCGCAATACGTTAAGAAAGACGATGATCGCGACGAAGAAGGTAACAACCACCAACTCACTCTCTATTCTTATACAATTATAGATCTACATTGTCATGATGATGTTGTGAAATTAGGTTAGATTTGATTATTGTGTTAGTTGAAGATGATAACCGTCTTTCGCACTACCTGGATTAGTTTGTGATGTATATGATTACCGGTTTTCTTATAGATCTACATTGTTTATGCGTAGTTTGTGACCGGTTGATCTGATTGTTGCGGTGATAAAGGTTAGGTTAGATTGATTGCGTGTTTACGCAGTATCGGCTTTGTTATAGATCTACATTGCAGTTAATGTAGCTTATTTTTAAGTCGATATTAGTGTTGTTGATAATAAGAGCATTCACAATCGTCATTGCTATCACTAATGGCCTTTGCTGCCGCATCATCGCCACTAACGTATTTCTCCACTTAAGTATATTCCTACCATACATATACTATTAAAAAATGGAGAAAGAGTGAAGAAGCTCGCCTTCCACACCATGACCAGTATCCGAAGCCCGATATGGTGACACCGGTAGGCTTCATCCCTACCACGAGCAACTTTGGCGGATGCTCGAACGGACTAATGGCTTTGGTTAGATTGACTGGTTGTGGATTATTGTGTTTGATCTGGATGATTACGTTTTTCGTTATAGATGTTGATAGGTTGTGAGCTAGTTTAGTAAACGGATTTGTTGTATTAAGAAGTGCAATGTCGGTTGATCTGATTGTTTTGTGAAATCAGGTTTGATATTAGAAGATGTAGGCTATTGTGATTTTAAGCAGTTTATGAAATTTTAGTTAAGGAATGATAAAACTAAAATGTTTAAATTCGTAAGTTCTATTCCGTTCTTTTGGCATACGGAATCGTTTTCGATTAAGTGGAGACGTTTTTCTATCTAAATAATGTTTTTAGAAGTCCATATTGAAGATAATATATTGATGCGATTTTATAAAGTGAGATTATCAGATCTGGTTTGGTATTTGAGAAAATAGAATAAGAATTCTTGTGTTTGTATTTTCTAGAAGCTATCGTATCTGTGTAATGTTCTAAATAGCAATAACCTCTACAAATTCTAACGTAGTGTCATGAGTTTTTTATACTGACAACTGAACCTAAAAAAGTAAAATATGAGGTAAGATATTGGAGGCACGTACTGTTCTTGTCGAGACAATTGTCTTTAACTATGCTACCAGATAGATATATATTTAGAATTATACCGAGCCTAAGCATCTTTAGGTATCATCTCTGGTTTTATCGCGTGATTTAAATTGTTCCCTTTTCATTGTTCCATCTAGTTTCTGTCTAAATAGGCCCAGAGAGTAGTTTTGGTTAATCTGATCAGTGAGCTCGTAAAAACTATTACTTACAGAGAGCTGATGACATAATAGTATAATCTATATGTGATATTGATTACCAGAATCTTTAAAATAATCTAGAAATTTTGGCTCCTAAAACTAACCAACTAAAATTTTTCAACGGAGGTGCAAATCTAATCGAGAACATTTCAGTTTCGGAGTATTAAACATCTGGTTGTCAATGTAGAAACAGCTCTTGCGTCTTTTTGGCATTGCAATTTTATTTACTTTAGATTGGTTGAAAATTCATGGTATTTTTGTAACTTTATGGCTACCAGGCTTTAGTGTATGTTTGATTAAGGTCTCTTTTTCATATGCAGCCGAGTACTCCCCCTTTGCTGGAATCGAGAAAGGAGCAGTTCTTCAGGAAGCTAGGGTCTTTAATGATCCTCAATTAGATCCTAGGAGGTGTTCTCAGGTGCTTATATAATTTTGACATCTGATTTTTATGTTTTTGGCGTTCCTTACATGAACATGATCCAACATATTGTATTCTTTTTTCCTATTGCCAGGTTATTACAAAGTTGCTCTATCTTCTAAATCAAGGTGACACCTTCACAAAGGTTAGATCCTGTTCATTTTTCAGAACGAAAAAATTTAACTTTCATATAGATATATAGATGTTTTATCTTTTGTTTGGAAGTGTTTAAACCCTGCAGTGAGTCGTTTTATCCGGTCGTGTATCTAATTTTCATTGCTACTAAGACAACTAGATACAGCACCGTATCCGTTACTATATCTACCTGCTGTGAACTAATTTTGAATTATTGCAACCCAAAACCGTGGTTCATGACTACATATTTATATAGCATGGTACTATGTTGTAATAGGGATGTCTTTGTACCAAACATTTTGGGGCATGGTGCTTATGTTAAGATTGAGGCAAGGTAGAAATTTCTTTTTGGTAAGGGACCAGATACATGTGGCTATTTGAACGCTTCCTTCCTCTCCGTTTTTTTGGTTATATAAGGTCAATCCTTTAGTAATATATCTATTAGTTGATTCATCTGCTGCTAGTCCTACAATGTATATGACCCTACTTATTGTGTTTTCATGTAGTCGCTACTCGCTAATTAAATTTCCATGGCTTTACTCTTGTCTGTAAATATGCACTATAAATGTGTCATAACACGTGCTTGTTGTTGACATGCATGGCATTTCATTATCGTTGTGCATGCAATTCTTTTCAAATTAGCATCAAAATATTTCAATCCATTATGTTGCTGTTTATTTGCAGAATGAAGCCACAGAAGTTTTCTTTGCTACTACAAAGCTTTTCCAGTCTAGAGATTTTGGATTAAGAAGAATGGTTTATTTGATTATAAAGGAGCTATCTCCCTCTTCAGATGAGGTCTCAAAGAATGATCTTATACATTTATTAGTTTATGTGTTTCGTATGTTGTTCTCTTTGAATGACATGCTGTATTTTCTTGTGCATGAAAGGTTATTATTGTCACAAGTTCCCTCATGAAAGACATGAACAGCAAGACTGACGTGTACCGAGCAAATGCTATTCGTGTTCTTTGTCGCATTACCGATGGAACACTTCTTACTCAAATTGAAAGATACTTGAAACAAGCGATTGTTGACAAAAACCCTGTGGTAGCCAGTGCAGCCCTAGTCAGTGGTATCCATTGGCTCAAGGTACAACTTAGCATTTGAAAAGTTGCTGTAGCTTGTCCTAATACTGTTTTAAATATCTCTACTTATCTTATATCTTTTCATATTAGTCAAACCCAGAGATTGTGAAAAGATGGAGCAATGAGGTACAAGAAGCTGTTCAATCAAGGTCTGCACTTGTACAATTCCATGCACTTGGTCTGCTCCACCAGGTATGACAGTTTTTCCTCGATGCTCATTTGACAATGAATAACATCGTTATTTCTCTTCAGCCAACTATAACAAAAACATCAGATCAACTTTGAACATTGTTTACTGCCATTTTCATATGCTCATCTTTGTATCTAATAAGCTTTCTGATGCACAATGTTAATCGTTAATAGTTTGCAGCCTCCTGTTTTTATAATTTGTTGGTGGTCATGGGATCTTGATAAAACTAGAACTGGTGCTGGCTACACAAATGAGGAAATATTTATAGTTTAGCCGTCATAGGCTGTTTAGCACTCACCAAGTTTGATAAACAATTTGTCTAGGATATTTGGGCCTAACATTGTTCTGTGTGCATGGTAAGAAGCAATCATGTTAGCTAGGCAGACTGTAATATTTAAGTCACATAGCTTTTAAATGTATTGAGTTGTTTATTAACCACCTGATTTGGGAGTTCATATGAGACGAGTCTCATGCAGTCTATCAGAAATTGGATCTCACTTAACTATCTGCTTAATTTCTGCATCGAATATTCTTATTTTCCTTGGTTATCATTTGGATTCGTCTGAGTTTAATGTAGATTTGAGAAATGTTAGCACTCACAAATACAAAATTTATCTATCTGCAGATAAGACAAAATGACCGGTTAGCTGTGAGCAAGTTAGTCTCCAGCTTGACAAAGGGAACCGTTCGTTCACCTTTGGCCCAATGCTTGCTGATCCGTTACACCAGCCAGGTACTTTTATTATTGCGCACTGCTTATCCTTAGAATCGGGTACGTCCTATATTTGTTAAAGTAGCTTTGTTGGGCAAGATCTGAACTACCAACTAAATGATTAAATAAACTTGTTTTCAGGTTATTAGGGAGTCAAGCATTAACAGCCAAACGGGGGACCGTCCATTTTATGACTATTTGGAAGGTTGTCTCCCCCACAAGCAGAGATGGTAATTTTTGAAGCCGCCAGAGCAATAACAGAGTTGAGTGGTGTTACTAGCCGAGAATTGACCCCTGCAATCACTGTCCTTCAGCTCTTCCTAAGTTCTTCTAAGCCGGTTCTTCGGTTTGCTGCTGTCCGAACATTAAACAAGGTTACTGTTCTTAACGTTTCACGGAGAATTTAGTTATAAGTTTTCACATAGTATTTATAGTGGTCCATTTTGTTGTTCAGGTGGCAATGACTCATCCAATGGCTGTAACCAGCTGCAATATAGATATGGAGAGCTTGATTTCTGACCAAAATAGAAGTATTGCAACCCTTGCTATTACCACTCTGCTGAAAACAGGCAATGAAGCTGGTGTTGATCGTTTGATGAAACAAATAACCAACTTCATGTCTGACATTGCGGACGAGTTCAAAATTGTTGTGTGTGATGCCATTAGATCATTGTGTCTGAAGTTCCCCCTAAAGTTCAGAACATTGTGAGTTTATTCAACTTTATTTCTTAAATTTATGGTTGAGAAGTTACATGTGACTAACATTAATTACTATAATTGTCTTTTTTTATTTAGGATGAACTTCTTAAGCAATATCCTGAGGGAGGAAGGTGGATTTGAGTACAAGAAAGCAATTGTTGATTCAATTGTAACTATCATAAGAGATATCCCAGATGCAAAAGAGAGTGGGCTCCTCCATCTCTGTGAATTCATTGAGGACTGTGAATTTACATATCTTTCAACACAGGTTAGCATGTTCTTTTCTCTTTCTTTTTGTAATTTTTTTTAATTATTATTATTATTATTATTTTGGAGCTCTTGTAGCTCCATCATTTAACTAAACATTTTACTTTGAATACATGCCTAGATTCTTCATTTTCTTGGCATTGAGGGACCAAAGACATCAGATCCCAGCAAATTCATTCGGTATATATATAACCGCGTCATTCTTGAGAATGCAACTGTTCGAGCCAGTGCAGTGAGCACTTTGGCTAAGTTTGGTGCTATGGTTGACTCGTTAAAGGTATCTTGATTTTCATTGTTTTTACTAATATACAATGGTATTAAACTTCCCGAAGCTAATGGATAATTTCATACTGTGTTGCAGCCCCGCATATTTGTTTTGTTGAGGCGATGTCTATATGATAATGATGATGAGGTTAGTTGTCCTCATAAGCAGTATGTTTTTTTTAACTTATGTCTGTTATTCCCTCTGCTCCAAAGAGAGTGCAATGTTTGACTTGGTTCGTTCTTAAGAACTCTTTGAGTTTTGTTGAAATGAATGTGCGGTGGGTTCAACCCAGAAAGGAAATTTTGCATATACTTTGGTGAGACACGCAAAGCGAGTAGCATGTTTTTAGGACTATCAAACTGTTGCAATTATTAGTCTGGTTTTAAGAAAATTTCATTTGCGGATACACCTGAAAAGCTATTTTCTTACATTATGTGCAGGTTCGTGACAGGGCTACACTATATTTGAACACTATTGGAGGTGATGGTTCAGTTGTTGAAACTGATAAAGATGTAAAGGAATTCCTTTTTGGGTCATTGGATCTTCCACTGGCCAACCTGGAGACTAGTTTGAAGAACTATGTGAGTCTCCATATAAAATTTAGGACTCTCTTATACTCTACTACAATGATCATTGTATAAATTTGTTTGTTGTCAATGCAGGAACCATCAGAAGAACCCTTCAGTGTCACATCTGTATCAAGGGAAGTCAAGTCTCAACCATTTTCCGAGAAAAAGGCTGCGGCTAAAAAGCCTACTGGCCTAGGTGCTCCTCCAGCTGGCCCCACTTCAACTGTCAATACTTATGAGAAGTTATTATCAGCAATTCCAGAGTTCTCAACTTTCGGACAGCTTTTTAAGGTTTGACAATGGCATAAGTTTGTGTATATAAACTTACTGGTGTCATTAGAGTTGGCAATTCTGACCCGTTACTGATTAGTGGGCCAAAACGGTTGTGTTTTATGCGTAACGGGTAAAATAGAAAGTAGCTTAAAAAGGAAACATGGTCAACTGGCCTGATTGTGTTATACGGTTTGAAATCTGCTTAAAGTCTTTTTTAAAGCATAAAACCTTCTAAATCAATTAATTGAGAGAGTTTGATTATAATATGAATTGTAGAGCTTTTGTAATCATACTTGGCACATATATTTTGAAGATGCATGAGTTTTGGACACAAAGTATGTTGGGTCAACTGAACCCGACAAGACCCGTTTCAACATGCACATAAAGTCACTGTTTTGGCCCGAACCTGTTAGCCTGACCCCCCATTTTGCAACCATTATGCTCCATGCTTTTTCTTTTACTTATCCTGGTTACGGTGTTCTTGTATGTAATTCATTTCTGTAATCAGTCCTCTGCACCAGTGGAGCTCACCGAAGAAACAGAGTATGCAGTTAATGTTGTTAAACACATATTTGATGAGCATGTCGTGTTCCAGTACAACTGTACCAATACAATTCCTGAGCAGTTACTGGAAGATGTAAGCTCTGAGCTAAAACTTTTTTTGAGCAAATATAAATAAATAGAAAAGTTCTTTACTTATTGTGATGGTTTGGTTTTAGGTCACCATTGTTGTGGATGCTTCAGAAGCAGAAGAATTTGAAGAGTTAGCAATCAAGCCATTAAAATCCTTGCCGTATGATACACCAGGACAAACATTTGTTGCATTTGAAAAACCAGCAGGAGTTCCTGCTGTTGGCAAATTTGCCAACGTGTTGAGGTTCAATGTTAAAGAGGTACTTCCACTCTGGACTATTTTTAACTTTAATATTTCAATCATGTTGCCTTTAACTAAATATTCTCCCTGTTGGGATATGGATTATTAATTGACATAAATGTCAAAATTTCAGGTCGATCCATCCACTGGTGAACCTGAGGACTATGGTGTGGAAGATGAGTACCAGCTCGAGGAATTTGAGGTGGTTCCAGCAGACTACATGCTTAAAGTCGGGGTTTCCAATTTTAGGAATGCTTGGGAAAGCTTAGGTCCAGAATTTGAGCGTGTCGATGAGTATGGCCTTGGCCCAAGGGAAAGTTTGAAAGAAGCTGTTAGTGCTGTTATCAGTCTTCTGGGCATGCAACCTTGTGAAGTAAGTGAATTTTTTCTGATACATTCTGATTACGAGACAGTTCCCGTTTCCTATTCTTCCGGCTTGAAAGTTCTAAAAAAATGAAACTATGTCATATTTCAGGGCACAGAAGTGGTTGCAGCAAACTCAAGATCACACACATGCCTGTTATCTGGGGTATACATTGGTAACGTAAAGGTACTTGTTCGCTTATCCTTTGGAGTCGACAGTTCCAAAGAGGTGGCAATGAAACTTTCTGTTAGATCCGAGGATGAAGCTGTAAGTGATGCAATTCATGAACTAGTAGCCAACTAGTCCATTTTTTATCTCAAGTTTTCCATTTATACGCTATCGACATAAAGCGAACAAAATTACAAGACTGTTGCTTGCTGAGCCTGAGAGGATATAAAGTTTGTTATTTTTTGTACCTTAGTCAATAAGACATTTTTTCAAGACCTTGAGACTTACATGTGTTATAAGAAACTGAGTATATGTATTTGCAACAAAATCGCTGTGTTGTTATTGGTGTTATTATAGGTATGTTTCGATTTGATAATGTTTACATAGACATTATTTTGTTTTTACCTGTAACCTTTAAGGAGTTGGTGTTCTAGTGTACAATTATTTCTTGGAAATAAGCATGTTATTTTTGCTTGTATAGTTGTATGTGAAAATAATGTTTAGGCAAATTGTGTAGGGAATGTGATATCGAGTCGTTTGTGCAGCTTATTATTGCGTATTAATTGAAGTGAAACTTAACTTCATATGTTGATTAAAAAAGGAAATAAAACAGAATACCAATAAAGATTAAGAACCACTTTGGTGGTTACTGGTGACCTAGTACATGGCAATTGATGTTTTCACGACAGGTCTTACCTGACCCACATTTTGGGGTAAAAACCTTTAGAGTAGCATCTCAAAGTTTCAAAAAAGTTTCATCAGGATTACACTGACAATTCTTATCATTAACAACCATATAATGATAACGGATTACAAGTCTAAAATCGCGTAACCTTGACACATATAACGTGTTAATAGGTCAATGTACAAAAAATCAAATATATAGAAAAATCTGAATATATAGATATATATTTTTTGTCTTAAACTTTTCTATCGGGAATGTTTTACATGTAAGTATTTGCAACATGTAAGTATTTGCAACATGTAGGTGCTCTTTAAAAGTAACATACAACTGAAACCATACCAGATTCCAAAGAAGAGGGAGGTATCAGAATTTGTGTAGCTGGAAGGTGCATGACGACACACTCTTTTCTTGTACAGAAGGAAGAAAAAAAAGAAAAAAAATGGAACGTTTGTGATAATGACTTGAACCTGAGACCTATAGGTTCATATCTGCACTCTTTGCCATCAAACCAACATTCCACCTATTTCTTAAGCGTGAAATTTTTTGTTAAAAGATAGCACGGCTGCACGGCCCATAGAAAATCACGGTGGATATGCCAATTTGATATTCATACCACTCGTAATAAATGCATTTAGATGGACGAGCTTAGCAGATACCTCTCTACGAATGTTGTAACTCTCTTTTACTAAGATGATCGATTCATGGTTAAACATCCTGTTTAACTATGATCTTGGATGATTGACTTAAGGACTATCATACATTGATATATGTTCTCACAAACTACTCATTTCTCAGTAAAAGAGAGTTGGAACATTCGTTGGAGATTGTCTCACAAACTACTCAGTTCTCACAATATCGTGTACACTGAGAATGTTTTACGTTTGGGTAATTTGCACTCCATTAGTCTGAACAGTAATTTAGTAGGATAACCACATATTGATCATCGTATGGTTTAAATCGCAAACATTTCAAGTCTTCTTTTGATACACATTGAAGTCCTTTTAAAGGTAAGAGAAAACGAATCTCAGGAGCACATCTCAAAAAAGTTTATGTACTTCCTTCCCCATAGTCATATATGTATTTTTCTATTTTAATTTCAGTTGTTATAAACAAGTGTCAACTTTTTAACTTTAGAATCATAGTTTGTTATAAAAATGTCAGATATAGAATTATACATTTTGTATGTTGATCGTTGTATTGCATCAAATACGATAGTAACAAGAAGTTTTTTTGTCCACGCATTGCGTCGGGAGTATATTAGTATATGTGCAAAATTTTATTTGCGTAAGTTATAAAGTAAAAATTAGATTAAACTGAAGCTAATTAATAAAAATATGATGTAAATATAGTTTGTATATAAATGTAGACATGATAGTAAAGGTAAGAAGAGGTACAAATAAAAATATGAAATGAATTGTATCTAGCTGGATGAACATAGCAAACTACGTCTATAGCTCTCCAAATTTGTTCCAACTCCCTTTAAGCCAATATGCAACTACAGTGAAAAATAAATTTTCATTGAATGAATAATCATGTATCAGACCATCTTCAAGGCACACATCAAAATACCAAATGGATGATAGGAAAAAAAACGGAAACCATTAGACCGAACTAACTGATCGAAACTAAACATCAAATTTCTAGTTTTTACTTTCTCAAAAAACTAAATGTTTGGATATTGAGCGAAACACTAAACCACCTGATATAACGTTGTCGTCAATTTTTGAAAAACAAGTTGTAACATTTAATGTTAATCCCCAACTACGAAACCCTGATAAGTGATGGACCACGCGATCACCGACAAGGCGACAACCGTTACTCAAGTAACCACCAATCCATACTTTCCCTCACCATCTCCTCAAGCACACCCTTCATCCACTTCAAAACTATCCGCCAACTCCAACTGAAACACACACCCGTGTCCAGGGACGGAGCTAGGGGGTGCCCGCGGGTGCATGTGCACCCCATGGAATTTTTCGATATAGTGTTAATTTTTGAAAAAATTATCGATTTTTTAAAAATGTATCTTAAATGCACCCGGTGCATCAAAATGTGTTTATAATATTATTTAGTTGGTTTAATTACAAATAAAAAAATATAGAATTTTGTAAAAGCAATATGCGTGGTGAGTTTAATGGTTTAAAAGCTCTAATCCTAAAAGAGAATGATTTAACATATTATGTACATTGTTTTGCTCATCAATTCCAGTTAGTAGTTGTGGCTGTTGCAAAAAACCACAAGAGTTTGATGTTCTATCCACGGTGACAAATGTTGTTTGTGGCTCTTGTAAACGAAAAGATATGCTGCGAGAAAGTTACAAAGAAAGAATAGTAAAAGAAATAGAGAAAGGTGAAATTGAAACAGGGAGAGGGAAAAACCAAGAAGTTACCATTGCACGAGCTGGAGATACAAGATGGGGTTCTCATCATAGAACTATCACTAGATTGATACAAATGTTTCCGGAGGTTCTTCACTATGTTGAGGAATAGGGTGATAGTATCTCTAACCGTGGAACAGCTTCTGGTCTTATAAAGTATTTCAAAACACTTGATTTTGTGTTTTTATTGTACTTGTTGTTGCATATACTGGTGCTTACTAATACATTGTCACGACATCTTCAGAAGAGCGATCAAACGATCTTAGAGGCCGTTTCATTGGTAAAAGGAACCAAAAGAGCATTGCAAGAGTATAGGGCAACGGGTTTTCCTTCACTTTTGAAGAATGTAACTTCATATTGTGATAAACATGATATTGAAATGGTAAATATGGCTGACTTTCATTCAAGAGGCCAAAATGATAGAATTAAAAATCAACATCTTTTCGAGGTTGATATATTCAACACTGTTATGGATATGCAAATTCAAGAGTTTGGAGATCGTTTTTGTGAGGGAAGCACCGATTTACTTGATTATATGGCGGCGTTGAGCCCCGCATGATTTATTTTCAGAATTTAGTATATCAAAGTTAGTGAAACTTAGTGAGATGTATCCGCGTGATTTTACTTATATGGAAATGTTAAGTCTTCCTACAGAACTTGGAGTCTATTATCAGATCATGCGTAACGATAAAGATTTCGCTAACTTGGATAGTATTGCCAAACTTGCTGAGAAGATGGTGGATAAGAAAATGCATACATCTTATCCTTTGGTTTATCGGTTATTGAAGTTTGCTTTAGTCTTGCCTGTTGCTACTACTACGGTTGAAAGATGTTTTTCTAAAATGCAGCTCATTAAAACTAATTTGCGTAATCGGATGGGTGATGATTATTTTAACGGCGCTTTAACTTGTGCCATAGAGAAAGAAGAACTTATTAATGTTAAAAATGAGGGTGTACGTAAGCGTTTTTTTGCTATGGGAGATTGTAGAATTACTAATTAGAAGGTAATATGTTCATTTATTTATCGTTTTTATGAAATCTTCGTTTTATTTCACTTTTTAACTCTATTATATTATGGTTCAAAAAAATTTGTGCACCCAGTCATATTTGTTCCTGGCTCCGTCCCTGCCCGTGTCCTTGATCCATCGTTATTTATGAACGAAGGACGTAGCGGCTTGGATCAGAAAAAAAGGTGGCATTTTGAGAGATGGCTGGAAGTCTCGAGCCCGTGAGACCTATTGGTTCATACAGACATTCATTGCCATCTGAGTAAACACCAACTTACTTTAAGTATGATAATTTTTATCTAATGTACGTAGATTCACTAAAAGTCACAGATATAAAAGTGCCAAAAAAATGTTACAAATATTATAAATATTACTCGTATAAAGTTGGAACAAAAAGAAAGTTAAAGTGCCAAAATATTATAAATATTATAAGAGCAGAGTTATTTTACATACGAAACTTTTCTCACATACCAGAGACTCATTTCCACCATCCATTTAAAAAGAAATCAATGGCTGAGATTAAAAGCATTTTATTATTTCACATATTTTTTATAATTTAAATATCTATTAAACCGTTAATCGTTAAGCGAAAATATTTGTACCGTCGCGACGAGGATTTAATTATCTTTCTATAGACGGGCACTTTGATATACTTTCGAAAAAAGAAAAAAATTCATTTTTTTCACGTTTTTCGTATTTTTTTCGTTTTTTTTACGTTACTGAAATTTGCATGAAAAAAATTATATATGATAAAATACTAAGTTGAATATCACATGTGATATTAGTGTTAAATCATATATGATATGTAATATCATATGTGATATTACACTAATATCACATGTGATATTACATATCATATATGATATTACACTAATATCACATGTGATATTCAAATTAGTGTTTTATCACATATGATTTTTAATGCAAATTTCAGTAACGTAAAAAAACGAAAAAATTAAAAAAAAAAAATGAAAATGCGAAGAAAAAATAATTTGTTCGAAAGTATATCAAATTGCCTATCTATGGAAAGATAATTAAATGTCCGTCGCAATGATATATATTTTTTTTCACTTAACGATTAACGGTTTGAAAGATATTAATATTTGAAAAAAAATGATAGAAAGTGGGTTTTTTAAATTGTTGAGATTAATCTCATCCATTAGATCAATAAAAATGGATTGGAGATTAATCCCTTGATATGTAAAGAATCTTTTGTCCTCAAATGATCTTATATCATATTATAAATTACATGTCTTAATTTAACTGTTTGTATTGCATCCAAATTTTATAGTCGTATCACTCGCTTGAGAAAGTACGTTTATGGCTCCCTACGAATGATGTGTCGAGATCTAATGAAGAAATATACATCAAGGTTTTCAAATCCGGTTTGACCTGTTGACCAGTTCAACTGATTTTGGAAGAAAAAAACAAGTCAATTTGAACTGACGGTTCAACCACTATTAAATGCAATTTGATTTTAGCTTAAGAAACTTATATTCTAGTTGAATTGTATGTATGTTATATTGTAATATACTCCGTATGTTTTATAAATTTACTAAAAGGGTACCCGCGTAATGCGTCAGCGGATACCCGGTAACTATTTGCGTGGCGAGCACATGTTTTTTATTTTAAACATTTCTTATTTAGCATGTATCAAATAATTTATAACGTAGATATATGTTTTTCAAAAGTATAACTTCTAAATTATTAATAGTATAAATAGTTAGCATTTTTAATTTTAAAATTTTAGCATTAAATTGATAGTTATAAGTTTAGTGAGTTTTTCTTATAAACAATTATATTAAAATACATTATTATTGGAAGGGTTACTATATAGTTTAAATGAGACTTAAAATTTTAAATTTTACATTAATTTTATGATTTTCCTTTTATGTTAATGTTTAAAATTTTAAAACTTTCTTATATAGGAAGTCTCAAATACTTTATAACGTAGTATATATTGTGTGATTGATAACTTTTCATATTTTATGTATGTTTAGTATTGAGTATTAAATGTTTTATATATTTGGTAAATCGAACTATTTTTTTTGTTTAACGGAAAATCGTATGACCAGATGACTCAGCTAGATCAATTAGTGATCCGATTTTTAAAATATTGGTATGCATTCGAAAAAAGTACTTATTTTCTAACTTTACTCCAAAGTTTATTTTAAAGTGAACATTGTTCACTACTTTCAAGCACGTTCGCTTAGCAAATCTTTAATTAGTCTTTTCGGGTGTCGGCACAGTCCAAGAAATAGTATTATTACATTAACTAACCCTTTTAGTTAATACAATCACCGATAACACAACTCAAAAAGTCAAAGAAAGACCTAAGAAAACCAAGCCATTACACGAAAAATGACTTCTTTGGCTTAAGGGGGAAAAAAAGTTGAATAACTCAAATTAAAATTCGCCAAAAGTATAGTGATTTTTTTTTTGCCATTTGCCACACTCATTTGAAATATAATTTTGATGTGATGCCATTCACGTCACTATTTTACGTTGCATTTTTGTGTGCGAATGAAAATCATCTACTATATGTCTATATGCATCAGGTGTCACAAGATCCACACAAATAATTCAAAGAATTACTTTGGTTCTTAGACATGACAGACCAAAGCATATACACATAATTTGTTGTTGTTAGTTTGATGAAGAGATCAGATATGCCATATTAACCCAACCGAAAGTTGGTTACTTTCGATTATTGGTGGTGTTGAGATGAACAAACACAATTATTAGAAACAATTGTGCTTGTGGGTTATTTGGCAGGAAAAAATCAGGTTGGTGGTTGAGGTGAACGGACCTCAACTACTGGCGCTATCAATTGGACCTTAAAAGGGGCGCTGCCCTTTCCCCTCCTCCTTTTGTCGTGGCGGCGTCAAGTTACAAAAACGAGTATGCATTCCGTACCCAACGTATTTCTGAGCTAAACTTAAATCTACCATTTATACTCTCAAGTAAATCACAATTACATTTAGTTATAAAATAAATGATGTCACTAAAAATCACCAACATTTTACGTCAAACGTAACGTGCAGTGGCAATCATTCCTATATGAGTTGCTAATGCCTACGTTATTTATCCTAATAACCATGATAAATCATATATTTTTGATAACCTGTAAGCATATAATCTGACCATGCCAAGAGAGATATATGATGATGATTGATGTATACATGTTTAACAAAGAGTGATAACGTAAAAGGTCCGAAGGTGTTCGAAGGACCCAAGTCCGAACGACATAAATGCGGACGAAGATCAAAGTTGAATAATAGTATGTGGCAAGAACTACATGGCAAAAGTTATGCTCTTTTACCCACCAGTCACTAACCATAACCAAGCATGCGCCACCTACCAGGATATCACGGGATATGGTCTCCCACATGACCATGGCTTACGTGGCACCTAGGACAGGTATAACTCGGCGACCCATCTTTCCATGACGACGTCAAGTACAATAATTCGGGTAATATAAATACAATCAACTTTGGTTGATTCATTTAACGCATAACATTTACTACATTTCACTTACCATATATATTGCTTGTCCTTTGTTAGTCACTCAATCTTACTCTCACGCGGAAGCTTGGTCTCAGGACAAAACCCAAAGCAAAGCTAACGCGTGTTCATTGTTCTCTACAGGTTCAAGTCTAACAAGGCAGTTGAAGTACCAAGCAGTACCGAAGAGCAGATTATTACTTCTACTAAAAAATATGTTAATGAAAACTCTTTTGAATCGATGTATCATACAATAATGATGGTCGTGGCACATAAAAATCAGACCCACAACCTTGACACTTTTAAGGTTGGACGAAAATCACACCAGCTGATCAATGGTTAAAAATCATACAAACGATTTCCCCAAATAAATTGAAGAATTTCTCCCTTTTTCGAGTAACTGACATGGCTTATCAATAATTCTACATCCCAAGACTTAACAATTTGATCTTCTTTTCCGTGAAGATAAATGAAGGTTAACTGCATGCCATAGATTTTGGGTGTTGATACTGTAACACCTTCGAAAATCTTAATGACAGCGGAAGACTAACTCGGGTGTTACTTGAATGGAGATCATAGTCAATAATTATAGAAAACGACTCGAAAGAGACGTTTTATTAAAATTGTTATCATTCATCGAAAACTCATAGTTTGTTACAAAACGTTGTAAATAGATAAAGTGTTTTTCCCAAAAGGAAGATCATGAGTTTGAAAGAAATGACAACTTTTATGTTTTACACCACCAGATAAGCCTTGTCATGCCCCATTTCACGCCTTGGTCATAATCTTCACTGATTATGTAACCACCGGTAAATTTCATCTTGAATTAAATTAATATAATATTCTAATGAAAGAATACTTATCCATTTTTCCACGTCATTTTTTTTTAAAATTAAACGTTATCAGTTTACCTGATCACAACAACCAAGTAATGTGACGTAACTCACATTCCCAGTAAACGTGCTCACCGACACCAACATTGCCTTATGTTTATTTCAAATAAACATCCTTATATGTCAAGTATAGAAATTTTCAATTTTTATTTACCACGTTACGTTATTTCGTTAACGTATAATTATTAAACGTTCAAACTAAACATCAGCCATTTATTTGAGTTTTCACGGAACTTTTTAGGTTATTAAATTAACTTCTAACTTCAATTTATTATCACTATAAATCTCCTTTAGTTTAAATAATGTTTAAGCACTCGGATAATCCGCACTCGCTCAGTTTTATAATTGAGTATAATAATTTTTAAACATTTTTATAAGCTTTGTATTTTTACATTACCCGATATTAAGTTTCATAACTTAAGGACCTAATGTTTGTAATTACCCGGATCAACTACACCTCGCACCTCACGATAATTCAAAACTCTTATTCTTATCTACACCTTATCCCTACACCGCCTATACTATTTTGATATAAATCCCATATCTTATCTTTATCTTTGTCTTTCTCTCATAACACTTCACCCACTGG